>JXWZ01012435.1:0-56523 GCA_000956215.1 Anopheles farauti No. 4
GTGATGTATGTGGAAAACGATAGTTTCAAATAATATTATTCCAATCCAATGTTTTATCTGGAGTTTCCAGTACGCTCCGTTTGTACAAGCGTTGCAATCCTTCTCGACCGAACCCCTTTTCTCGATTCAGTTCGGAGCAAGGATCTCATTGCGCACTTGGATTCGATTCTATAAACGAACACCGAACATCGAAGAACAAGTCAACAAATGCACGTGTTTGTAATTGCTTGTGTTTTGAGTCCCAGTGTGAGCCCCAGATTGAAAGAAGTTCCTACGTGCTGCCGAAGAAAATCTGTCTCGTTTGCTTAACATTATATTCCTCGCCTGGCGATGGGTTTAACAAAGCAATATTTGGCGTACAAGCCAGTATCGAGCTTTAACATAATCGCAAGTGCAAGGGCCAACATTTCGTTTGTATCGATCAATGATGTCGTTGGTCGGTATGTTGTAGTGGCTGCGGCTGAGAAGGTGCTTGTATGGGACATGCGGTATGTTTCACGTTTATATATTAATATCGCCTAGTCCTCTAGCTCGGGTTGATTGTTTGTTTCTTTTTTAAAGGATCGGCGAAAAGGTGGCAGAATTCGTTCGCGATAAACAGGAGGTAACATTTTTGCGCACCAGTCCGGACCAAACACATCTCGCGGTGGGTTATGCCGACGGATTAGTGGAGCTGTTCAGTGTACCCAGCAAACAGTCGGTGTGCAGTTTTGCCTCACACCGTTCCGCTATTAGTGCGCTAAATTTCGATTTGCTTGGCTTGAAACTCGTCTCCGGTGGTTTGGATAACGATCTGGTCGTATCGGACATTGTGGCGCAAACGGGAAAATGTCGTCTCACTGGCCATTCGGCGCCGGTAACGCAGGCTTGCTTTATGCAGCGTTATCACGATGTGGTCGTGTCCAGCTCCAAAGATACGCAGGTCAAGTTTTGGAATATTGAAACACAGTGTTGCTTCAAAACTATCGTCGACCACCGCACGGAGGTGTGGGGCATCGCTCTAATGCGAAATGATGATTTTCTCGTGTGTGCCACAGCCGATACACAGCTGAACGTGTATAGAGTTGCACCGATCACTGACGGATCGGTGCCAATTGTGGCTACGATGGATCATCCGGAAGATGAAAGTACGGTCAGTCCGTTCCGGTGTACTGCGGCCGGTAGCATACAGCGTGCCGGACACGGACGTACGGTTAACCTTGTGACGGACGCCAACGGACAGGTGCTCGGGTGTCATGGTACGGATAGGAAAATTGAACTTTTCTATTTTTGCACTCATGACGAATCGATAAAGAAGCTTACGAAACGTATGAAAAAGCTTAACCCGAACAAAAAGGCAACTGCAGAGGAAAGCAACGCTAACCAGCTGTCGTTAACCGACGAGATCAAGCGGCTCGCGCCGATACCAATGCCGGAAAAGGTTAAATCGTTCGATCTGCTGCTCGGTAGCCGTAACGAACTGCGCATCTGCTGCACATTCCTCAAGAACTTCGTCCAACTGTTCACCCTCGATGTGGAGACGAAGGGTGCCGAACCTGCGTCCCTGTATGCGGTACAGAAGCAGGGCCATCCATCCGAGGCTCGCAGCGTATCGTTTAGCTCCGACAATCTGGCAATCGCATCCGGCAGTGCCGAATCGCTTAAGCTCTGGAGCCGCGCCACACAGACCGTCCTTCGCACGGTCGATACCGGTGGATACGTGGTGAGCACGTGCTTCGTACCAGGCGATCGGCATGTGCTAGTGGGCCTGAAAAATGGGCAACTGCTGCTCGTGGATGTTGTGCCCGGTGAGGTGATCGAACGCATCGATGCACACGAGAAGGAACTGTGGAGCATCGTGTTGACACCGGACATGCACGGTTGCGTCACCGGCGGAGGCGATACGACGGTGAAGTTTTGGTCCTTTGAGCTCATACCAAACCCGAACGGTGGAGGTGGAAAGGTTCTTTCATTGCTGCATAAAAACACGCTCAAGCTTGAGGAAACCGTGCTGAGCGTAAAAATTTCCCCGAATGGGAAATATATCGCGATCGCCCTGCTCGACACAACGGTTAAGATATTTTTCTTGGACAGCCACAAGTTCTACCTGTCGCTATACGGTCACAAGCTGCCCGTCGTATCGATGGACATTTCGTACGATTCGACGCTCATCATTACCGGGTCGGCTGACAGGACGATCAAGATTTGGGGCATGGATTTCGGTGACTGTCATCGTTCGCTGTTGGCGCATGACAATACCATCACAGCCGTACAGTTCATCCCGAACACGCACATGTTCTTTTCGTGCGGCAAAGACGGAAAATTAAAGCAGTGGGATGCGGATAGCTTTCAGAAGATTATCACACTTCCCGGGCACTTGGGCGAAGCGCACGCACTAGCCGTCAGTCCCAACGGGAAATACGTCGTGAGCTGTGGCTCCGATCGTACCCTACGACTGTTCCATCGGACCGATGAGCCGCTCGTTCTGCAGGACGTACAGGAGGAAGAGCGGGAGGAGCTGGAAAACGCAACCCTTGCAACGGGCGAAGAATCGACAGTGCCCGGTCTGCCGGGGTTGAGGCTGCCGTCGAAGAAAACGATAGGCTCGGAAAAGGGTGCCGAAAGTATCCTCGAATGTCTCGAAGTAAGTAAACAGTACGAAGAAGAAGACTGCACAGGACCTGTGCCACCGCTAATGTTTGCCTACTCGGTCACCACAACGGACGACTTTCTGTTGACGGTGTTGTCCCGCGTCCGGTCCAGCGACCTCGAGGAGGCACTGTTACTGCTCCCATTCAACGCCGTATGTGAACTGCTGGAAAGGATACCGAAACTCACCACCACCCGCAAGGATCAAACGGAGCTGATCTGCAAGGTAGTTCTGTTTCTGTTTCGCGTGCACCAGAAACCGATCGTCAGCAACCAGGTGCTGCTGCCGGTAATACAGAAGATCGTTCAAACGCTGCAGGGAGCGATCGGGGAGTTGCGCGATATGGTGGGAACGAATTTTCACGCCGCCCAGATGCTGCAACGTGAACTGGAAGAAAACGACGGGTGCGTACTGTTTCGCGATGCAACGAAACAGCGCATACAGCGTGATCGACGTCGGAGAAGGCGCGAAGCGTCAAAGCGCACCTTTTTGCAGATTGTTAAATAATCGACAGCGCCTTACAACTCCGACTGTAAATTGTTCAATAAATGCACACAACGCGTCAAGCAGTCCATTGATTGTAGGCTTTTTTCCCATATTTTTTTATCGTCTTCGCCGTTCGCGATCGTAATCTCGGTCGCGGTCGTGTCCGCGAGTCCGTTCGTCATGTGCCCGATCGCGATCTCGGTCACGTTCGCGGCGTCGTTCTCGTTCCCGCTCCTCCTGGCGCTCGTGGCGTCGATGTCTCTCTCGTTCCCGTTCTCGAAGCTCACGCTCCTTGAACCGATCCCGATCAGCGTATGGACTGCAAGGGAGGATGGAATGAAACACCTTTTTGCCGATACCAAGGAGGATGTGGTACAATACTTACTCTCGCCTGTCCCTTCGATCTACTTCTCTGTACCGTTCGCGATCACGATCCCGATCCCTGTCGCGGTCTCGTTCCCGTTCTTTCTCCCGGTCGTTTTCACGATAATTACCACCGTCGTAGTTCCGGTACCGATCTGCAACTTGTCGTTCCCGTGATACCGAACGCTCCATACGTTTATTTCCACCTGTTATAGGGAAAGAGAAATGCATAAAACAATCACAATACGAGAGAGCTGGCTGATATTTACCTTTTGCTTTGACCACTTCATTCTTTTTCTCCTTGGTCGGCATTGGCGAAGGCGGTTCCTCTACCGCTTCATCCTCACTAGGCATTTCTTCGTCCAGGTCGTCCTCCAGGGCGGACACTTTCGACTCCAGCTCATTGTTTTCCTCGAGCACGTGCCGTTTCTGGATGCGTGGTAGGATAATATCGCACACACGTTCCTCCCTTAGCAGCTCGTCGATAAATTCATCCATATGCATGAGCTCGTAAGCTCCCATCCGGTTCTGCTTCCGCAGTTTACGGTTGTCGTTGTACAACGGTTCCAGATATTTGTAACAATCTAACGAAGAACCGGTAAGCCGCAAATAGAACGCACCTAACGCTCGCACGTACTTGAACTCTTCGTTCTTGATGAATTCAACCACTATGTCCTTTTCCGGTTGAATCTGTAGCATCTTTAGTGTGAGGCAAAGAAACGGCGTTGGTTTTATATTTCCTCCAAATACGCCGCCGACAAAGCGAAGCTCCATGGCTTTATCCACAAGCAGCTCGGCTGTCAGTGCAAAGCATTGTTCCTTCCAGTATTTTGAATCGTATATGCGGGAGCGAATGATCTTTTCGATCAAATATTGCGGATTTGTGCCATGGACATTTTTGGCATCTTTTACTGTTCGATTTGCCATAATGTTATCGTCGCTGGAATCGTTCTATCCTGTTGTGGGCGTCCTTCCGAAAATATCGACCAAAATTCTTATTCAATGTAGTTTCATGAGTAGTTCCACGATGAAGACCACTCTTTACACGCTTTTAGTAATATGTTCACATCAATATCATCACTTTATCATTAACTACACCAAACTCCGGTTCGAAGCGTACGAGTTCACGTTTGTGTTTATGAAAGAAGTAGCCGTCAAAAATTGTCGGTTTGTTTAGCTCCCTAGCTGAGGCAAATGATGGGATTTTTTTACGAAACTTTGTTGTAAAACAAGTTTTTTATGAAAAACATAATGCTTATAGCTTTGAATTATCGTTTGGACGGCAATAATGAAAATAGAAGGCAATAAATGAATAATGATACCCGATTGTTCCTCGTTCGTTGAAAATATTCCGTGACGAAGCACTCAATCCGCTGATGTAAATGTGTGGACAAGGAACAAAAACAAAGAAAAATAAAAAAATATTAAAAATGTTACCAATACCCTGTGCTAAACACAAATCGCGTAGAAAAGTGAAAATCTTGTTGTGTTTTTCTATCGTGAATAGTGATAAGATTTGCTTGAAAGCAGTGTTAGCTTATCATATCTTCTCGTCCGCTTAGTAACGTAGTGGAAAACCCTCTGTGGATTCAGGAGATTTCATTGTTCATATTCGTTGTGCATAGTTACTTTCTTGCCAGAAATTAGATGGTTTCTATTTTTGTTGGGCAATGAATATCACAGCGAAATGTTAATCTTCGACGGACTTACACCAGGATCATCATGAATCTGCAGTCCTTATTTCAGGATTTTAATCCCAGGTAACAAGCTCCCAAGCGTTATGATAACGACTTAAGAGCTTTTATGCATTCCATAGAAAAGCGAACAGTGCGGGACATGGTGATAATTAAAGGATGTGTTCTTTACAGTAAATTTGTGGTCCATTGCTGTTTGTTCACCTTCACGATATTGTTCTGCCTCCGGTTGGACGGTTTCATCGGTGAGTAGAGTTTAGGAGAACACGGCTGACTTTGTGATTTCTGTAAACATTTTGCGGAACGAACGGAATCCTGCCCACTGCTTCCGCTTTCGCTTCTCTTCATGTAGTCTCCCTCGTTGTTCCTTCTCTCTATATAGATTGGCCGTACTGGGTCGTGTTTGTACCGCTATGGGTTTGGAAATCGATAGCGACCCTCGGTGCTATTGTGGGAGCTGTTGTTTGGTGTCGCTATCCACACTACAGGTAAGACTTTGTGAGGACCTTGTGTCCTTGAAATGGCTGTGTGTTCTTGGTCTCAATGAATTTCTCAATGTATTTTTCTTTGTTTCTTTTCTTTTCAGAGTCGAAGGTGATTCCTACTCACATTTCAAAGCTATGCTAATATCGCTTTCGTTGCACTTGATACTGCTGATGTTTGAGTTGCTCGCATGCGACCGTCTCACTTCCGGGCGACACCTCTGGGTGCTAGTCTTCATCCCACTGATATTCGGTAGCGCAGCTAGCGTTGGAGCCTGCGTGTGGGCGGTTAAGCACGATCGTTCATTTGAGCTGGAACTGTTTTGTGCCGTGAATGCATTGCAGTTCGTGTTCCTACCTCTCAAGCTGGATGGGCTCGTGTCGTGGAGCTGGGAAGTCGTTTTCGTGCCACTTTGGATTGTGCTATGTCTCAGCTTAGTTGCCGTACTGTACAGCATCATATTCAGTGTTATTCTGCTACGCACACCAGAAGTATCTGTACAACAGAAAAAGTCCGCTTTCTATTCCGCCATCGGAAATTGTGCTACGGTAATTCCAGTGCTAGTATTTCAAGTGCTTCTGGCAGACAAACTGGACGAAGATTTAAATTGGCCGTACATAGCCGTAGCTGGACCATTGTTGGTAGCCTTGTTTACCTTGATATTGCTAAGCTTCAATGCTAAGGGAGGAAACAAATGTAAGTTTGAAATAATATGCCTTATTTCTTCTAACGAAAACAAACTTCAAACAACTCTAATTTTTTTCTTTTCCCCGCAGGGTGGTTCGGCATACGGAAAAATTTTAGTCAGTTCCTGTTGGGTGTGCTTCCATGTTTACAAGAGTACGGAAACATATCATATCATACGGACAACGGCCAAACTGTCCCATTGGACAGCACTAACGTACAACTCGACGAGTTTGAAAAGTTCGATAAAAAGAGCAGAAAGGCGCTAACGAAAAAAAACGATCATCTGAAGCCGGTCGTCCCGATCGTCAGCATCGAGCTGCCAGATTAAACATCCACTAATTGGCAGGTAGTTTGGTCTAGAAACATCGATTGTTTCCCACGTTTGCGTTTCATGTTTTACGAGAGAAAATACATCTCTCAAGCTAAATTGGTTTACATGTTTTACAAAATCGAAACTTTATAGGAACTTTATGTGCATATTTACGAAGTTTATTGAATATCTGTAACTCGCCACTAAAAGAGCAACTCCTTACGATTATGAGCAGAATTGTTTACAACCTGTAACATGGTGAAGGTGCACTAGAACACGTACAATCTCTCTTAGTCTCGGAGAGGAATGACAATATTTGAATTTAAAATGAACTCTATATCATATAGAACCGGTATATATATATGAATTTGATATGAGCAGACGAAAGTATCGCGGTATATACACACATTGTTAGGTGAATTTTTTCAAGAGCTCATATTGAAAGTGTGAACAAATAAGATCGTTTGCTTGTGCTATGACAAGAAGTAGATTGATTGCTTTGAAGGCAGATCGACACAATTCGTTCTATAAAGATAGGTAATACTTTGGGAATGTAGTTATTCAGATAGTTCTATTGTAAATACGGAATACTAGTTAACAATGTTATGTCTACAAAATCGGTGAAATTAAATATGAATATGCTTTAATTCAATGTTTCTCTTTGTTGTTCTACGCGTCATCGCATTTTGCATATTTGCCCTTTCATGTTACCACTGTCCACTGTCAGTAATCTCTGAACTCGGTGGTTTAAACGAAACCAACACAATGCCATGGAAGGTTTGTTTTTTGGGTGTTTTTTTTGTTTCCCAAACGCCGTCGTCTGCATTTGGTGCATTTTTTATCCGCAACAGATTGCCGCTGCGACCCAAAAGTGCCGACGAAAAATCAATTACCGCTGTAGCGCAAAACTACCAGAGTGTGTGCAGTAGTGTTTGTCCGGAAACGAGCACACCGCGGTTTACCGGAGTTATATAAAAGACCGCATTCGATCGATAGAGGTGTTCTCGAGTAGTTGTATGTAGCTTGTGCCGCAGATCGGTTGACTAGGTCGGCAACTAGCGGGTTCTATATTCCTGCTGGTGGCCAGGAGCGTGTTTTTTTGAGTTGAAGTTGGAAAAGAAACCATTATCGGTTTCGATTCTGGATCGCGTGCCGTTTGCAGGAGGCGCTCAAAATGGGTTGGAGGTGCTTCCCATCCTTTGGTACTGGATAAATAGCAGTGGAGAGAGCCATAAATGAGCATCGAAGCAATCAACCAACAAACGATAAATACGCATCGCTATCATACTCATAGTAATCATCGCAGCAGCACGCTTCTCGTAGAACAATTAGTGCAAACATCCCCACAAAGCAACGCAGCACTAGCATCGGCAACATCGACACATCCGCAGGACGCTGCTTACGAATGTACGGAAGCGACCGAAGCAAGGGAAGCGAGTCATGAACTTCTGGACTATTACCTCAACGACTCGATTAGCGAAGCGCCAAATGCAACGCATGCTGCCTTCGATCAGTTAGGATTCAAGCTTGATACGCTCGATTTTAGTCTTACGAGACGTCTGCTTGGAGCCGTTTTCTTTTTGCTTGTCATTTACGCCTGGAAGCAGTACATCGACGACGAGGAGGAGTCAGACACCATCTACATTTGAGAGGCGAGCCGACGTGTTGCCATGGGCACCAAGAAAGTTTCCTATTTTTTTAACCCGGGCGTGGGCAACTTCCACTATGGACCGGGGCATCCGATGAAACCTCATCGACTGTCGGTCATTCACCATCTGGTGATGAACTATGGACTTCACAAAAAGATGCAAATCTACCGCCCCTACAAGTGAGTGAGCCTCAACCACGAGCAACACTTCAAATAACAATTTATTTGTCGTTTTTTTTAACTTTTTGCAGAGCCAGTGCACATGACATGTGCCGGTTTCACAGTGACGAGTACATCGAGTTCCTGCAGCGAGTCACGCCTCAAAACATTCAGGGTTACACCAAGTGTCTTTCCGTGTTCAACGTCGGCGATGATTGCCCGGTGTTTGATGGATTGTTCGAGTTCTGCGCCATGTATACGGGCGCCTCGTTGGAAGGTGCACAAAAGCTGAACCACAACCACAGCGACATTTGTATCAATTGGTCCGGTGGTTTGCACCACGCAAAGAAATTCGAAGCGTCCGGCTTTTGCTACGTGAACGACATTGTAATAGGTATTTTGGAGCTGCTGAAGTACCATCCGCGCGTCTTGTACATCGATATCGATGTTCACCATGGCGACGGTGTGCAAGAGGCCTTCTATCTGACGGACCGCGTTATGACGGTATCGTTCCACAAGTACGGTAACTATTTCTTCCCCGGTACGGGCGATATGTACGAAGTCGGTGCCGAATCGGGCCGCTACTACTCGGTGAACGTGCCCCTCAAAGAAGGTATCGACGATCAGAGCTACGTGCAGGTCTTTAAACCGGTCATTTCGGCCGTGATGGAGTTCTATCAGCCAACGGCGATCGTATTGCAGTGCGGCGCGGATTCGCTAGCCGGTGATCGGCTGGGATGCTTTTCACTGAGCACCAAAGGTCACGGGGAGTGTGTGAAATTTGTTAAGGATTTGAATGTGCCGACGCTGGTTGTTGGTGGTGGTGGCTACACACTGCGCAACGTGGCACGGTGCTGGACGTACGAAACGTCGCTCCTGATCGACGAAACCATCTCCAACGAGCTGCCGATGAACGATTACCTGGCGTTTTTCGCCCCGGACTTTACGCTTCATCCGGACATACCGAGCAGACAGGATAATGCGAACAGCAAACAGTATCTGGAGGCAATCACGCGTCACGTGTACGACAATTTGAAGATGTGTCAGCACGCGCCCAGCGTACAGATGTTCGACATTCCGGAGGACGCTCTGCCGGAGGAGTTGAAAGCGGTCAAGAAAGAGGAACCCAACCCGGACGTGCGCATGTCCCAGGAGGATGAAGATCGGTTGGTGGAACCGAAGAACGAGTTCTTCGACGGTGATAACGACAACGACAAGAGTGAAAATGAACCCTAGACAGCTCTAGGTATAGTGCGTAAGTTTCCTGTGTAAGATTTGTGTTTTAATATTCGGACGCCTTCAATCAGCACAGCGCGCATTCTAAGTTTAATTTTTGACGGTCGAGTTACTTCTTCTGTGCGCAATTTCCCCCCCGGTCCGCCATTTGCAGTAAAGGCCGAAAATTACCTCTTCCACGGATGGCAAAACGCCTGACAGCGCCGCTGATATGTACTAGCATTGATGGGGTGCAATAAAAATAAAAGGAAGCAGCGAGAAATAGCATAATTCATTTGTGAATTTTATTCGAGCATGAGAAATTCATACAAAACAACAATCTTTTTGATTCCGCTAATTAGTATTAAGACCATTTCGCATAGTAGCAATATAATGCTACTCCTCGTATGCAAGTGACACAAAGTCACAACTACAGAGAACAAAGGTAATGGAAGCAAAGATGAAATAAAATAGTAAATAATGGCCACTAATAGTCCGGTTGATCCGGTACACGCGGTGTTGCCAGCGATTGATAGTCGTCCTTCAGTTGCGGTGTTCGATCGTTGTCTTGGGCCGGCAAAACGGACGGTGGTCCCAAATCGTCAAACGACAGCTGCGTGGTGAACTGCTGCTCACCCGAACCAGCGATATTGTACAGTGACTGTGAAGGGTCGTACGCTACTCCGCTCACACTAGGTTCGTTTAATTCGCCCACTGTTGCTTCCTGTGCGAACGAATCGGTGAGCGCGAGCGTTTGTAGCTGTACGTTTTCCCGCTGCGCCGGGTTCGCTGCTGGCAGTGGCTCGGCACCATTTTCTCCGTCTTCGTCCCGACGCACCAGCCCGAGCATATCGAGCATGCTACGCTCGGTAACGTTTGCTTGGGCTGCTTCGACCGACGAATATACTGCACCATGACGCCCACAGGCTACTAAGTGCCGTGCAAGAGCGTATCCATCGAATGAAGAGAAGCCACACTTGCAATGCATCTCCTGGCTCATGGTTGCTTTGGGATATTGCTTCGTAGAGGCAAGACTAAGGGAAGTGCAGGATACAACGTGATTCAGCATCGATTGTAGACAATCCGTTTGATACGGACACTTCAAGCACTTCACGCGTCCTCTGTCGGAATGTAAGAAGTTTAAATGAAAATATTGAGTGAATACCGAATACCTCTCGAATACTTACATCATGTGATTAAACTGATCAAAATCGTTTCCACACTCAAGACAGACGCATCCATTTTGCATATTCAACGTAAGTTTGCTCCACGATTTGATGACTCGGTACAGTGTGGCATCCTTTTGAATATTTACTTTTTTCTGGAAGATCACAAATATGAGAATGGTGAAACTTGGGCGCTCGGGCCTTTGGGCCGTTCCATCGCACAATATATTCTTACCTTCGGTTTTTCGATTTGCACAGCTGGCTTCACAATTTCTTTCACAGTATGGTCCACACGGTTGGCAATATGATTGAAGATAGTGTGAAATTTGTGTTCACCCTTGGTGAAGAAACTGAGTGCGCATTTGTTGCATCGTTTTGAGCTTGTTTTGTCCATGTGACTTCGTAGGTGGTCCAAAAAGTTTGCTACGTTCTGCACGAGAGCTGTGGAACCGTTCCGATAGGCACATACCATTTTGAGACAAAATGGACACTGCAACAGACTCGTTCCTTTATGTTGCTGGTAGAAGTGCTCGATGGTGGTGTGTAGGATCGAACTGCGAAAATCGCAACCAACGCACCGATATGGCATCTCTAACTGATGATGACTTTTTTGCATGTGCACCGTCAGCACAGCCAGCGTGCTAAATCGTTGCTGCAAAAAAGATCGTCATACGGTAAAAAACGTGCCGTTAAACAGCATAGATCTATCCCAAATCCGAATACTTACCTCGCAGATAAGACAATTGCATGTCTTTGAAAATGTGTTTTTCGACTCCTTCGGGTGAGCGTTTTCAACATGCTGCTTGAGTTCTATTTTATCCGGTACGTACTCCAAGCACATCCGGCACTGGGTTGGTCGCACTGCGAGCTCAGGGGGTGGTGGATTTGCGTGCCACAGCAAGTGATCCAATAGATGCAAGTTGCTTCGTAAGATCAATCCCGGACATTCCGGACACCGGACTGAGAAATCGGGACACGGCAGAGCAGATTCTTTCAAATCCTTACCATCCGCACAACCATAGTAGTACGTTTCCAAGGCAACAGTTGTTTCTTTTTTGCTTGCGAGCGCATTCTTCTTCGAATTTGACGCTACCGTGGACGCCGGAGTCGGATGGGCCGCAGCAACACTTGCCGCACGTTCCTCCTCATTTTTCACCTTCTTTAGAATAATTTTTTTCGGAGGCTGCGGTTGCGTTGGACTCGCTGCTGTAACACGGTCAACACTGGGAGTAGGCGTGGATTCATCGAGCGCTACAAGGATGCGATGGGGGAAAATATGCAATGAAAAGTAAAAGGTAGGAAAAAATGGATTTCTCTCAAAATCAAATAAACATAAATTATAAAATGATTCATTGTGTGTTCATTTGTGCCAGTACGATTGATTTTATTATGAAGTTTAAAATGTAAGCCTCGCACGCTAGCTGTTACGGATCCTTTGTCGAACTACCTGAAGCTCATGCGCTACAAGCTCCGCTAGACGCTTTTGAATAAACTAAGATTGCCATTCTTATTCTTAATATATGTTAAAATCCTGCGAGCATCATTCAATCTAATCTATCCCAAGGAGAAAACGAAAGGATCTGCTGTCCTAAGTTGGGAAACACGACATGAAAAACGATAAAACATATAGGATGGCCCACACATTGCAAGTTTGCAATGCACTCTCTCTGTCTCTCTTTCTCTTCTCGGGTTTCTACACTTGGCTGTTTTTGTGGAACACAAGATAGTGTGTCTCCCGAGATAATTAAAGCATTCAGAGGAGAAAGAAACCGGGTGCGCGTGAGTTCAAAAAAGGACGTACAAAAATTAGTCCCTTGCTCTCTTTCTCTCCTCAAACACTACAACTCTGAAAGTAAAAAAGAAATGAAAACAAGTGATTTGTGAGTGAGGATAGAAGATATGCTACGAACAGAAGCTCCATTATACTTGGACGATATTTGAGTGAGATGATCATGTTGTCTAATGCTACTTCTCACAGTATCTAACTGAGTGTGTGCAAACAAAAGTCGATTAAGTGTAGAAGAGTTTCTCACTTGCAGTTTAAATCTATTTTATCGTGACACGTACCCCGCGGAGAGATAACGTGCAAATGTTTCCTTACTGCATGAATTGATTGCTTGCCATGTCACATCCAAAAGCATTACATCCCAAAGGCTTGAAATCGCCTTGAAACTTTACTAAAAATTAAAACAACTACGGCGTTAAAACTAATATTTAGGTCCACTTTGATCCAGATAATAAGAAAATACACTGATTCTCAGCTTTTTTCGCATTGGTTGCTACAATTAAAGTATGTCGCGCTTTGCACCGGATTAATAGCACATAGGACAAAAGACGTTCGATACAAAGAGAGTTGGGAAAGATGTATATCGTTTTCTCTTATTCCTACTATCTGCATTGCTCATAGCACACTATGAAACATGCAAAAAAACGGATGGTTTGTTTGAAGATTTCATTTGATCGTTGACAATTACATGTGTTTACGTTTTATACTACCATGAGCCGAGCTCGCTCGTAGTATAATGAAAAAAAAAACATATTTCTATATTGAATATAAGCAGCATACAAAAGAACAAGAGAGGGCAGCTCGATGGAGTAGTGGTGGCAGTGCCCGTCTTCTACTTGACAGAAACGGTACCACAAATCAAGCTATAACGTCTCCTCCCGGCAAGGAGTGACTAGTAGAAATTAATCCAATAAACTAGTAACACGACAGGCTTTTCCCGCGTAGTTCATTACGCGAAGAGGATGACGAATAAGTGTGAATGAACGTGTATTAAATGGAAAATAATGAATACTAACAGTAATCCTTGGGTTTCCGTCCTCGTTTTGCTGGCGTTTTTGATAGCGGTGGTATATCCGACGTAATATTCCAATGTTTAAAAGGATCTGCAGCAGCCTAGAACAGGAAACAAGATAACAGAGAGAAGGTAAGTGTTATGAAACGATCGAGTGTTGCTGCTGTTGATGCACACTTACCTTATGCAGACGGGTGATTAGGCTGTCCTTCGTTTCAATCTTTGCTTCCTCCGCAAGGTGTTTTACTATATTATCGAAAGTACTACCGGGACTGTTACCATACATTTCACGCCACACCAGCTCGTTCAGGAACTGTTGGATGATTTGGCGCGACAGCAATGACAAGGTATTTTGGAACATGCGTGGAACGATGCGTCGCAGATAGTCCATGATGTTAGCGTTGCTATTTTTGCCGGTCGATTCAGCGGGAGAGACCTGTACTACCGTCCTGTATCCCATGCTATTGAGTGTGCCCTTATCCACTGTCAGATCGGTGAGGATCGTACTGTCCCTGTCGACCCAGTCGTTGAGGGGTTCCAATATTTTAGAAAATCGCTTCTTGTAGCTCCGATCTCCATCCATCAGAGGTTCAACCGCACGAAGGCGAATAATTTTCGCTTCCGGATCAAGCACTCCCAACACCTCTACCTTCACCTGACGCTGCTGACCATCCTGTAACGAAAATAGAAACAAAAATTAGATAAATCATGGCCACAAACCAAACCATTACAATCAGCGTACCTGTGTGGTCGTTCCGAGCGAAATTACTCCTATTTCGATCGATTTCTTATGACCTCCGAGAAGCTTCATATGCCGGCATAATGCTAGTGTGCAAACGGAACGCAACAGCGTATACAGTCCTTTCAGATACATGTTGTCCACCTTCACCCAATTTACCACGTTGGAGATGTTGGTCTGGCAGGCCCAGTGGTAGATTAGCTTCAGAATAACCGACGGAGGATGCGGCGATCCTTCGAACAGCGAACCGTGGAATACGGAAGTGAATCGAGTCGGGCAACAGTCGCTTATCCAGAAGTATCCACCCGAATAGGGAAATTTACTGGTATCGGAATACATGCCCAGTTTAAGTAATTTGTCGCCATGGATCTGGCATGTCTGCTCTGATTTTATAAGCCCTTGTTGGATTAGCCATTCGGTGAACTTTGGAGCCGGATGAACCAACACGTTCTTGACCTTCGCATCGAGCTGTGGTCGATCTGATGTAGCCTTGTCCGTGACTCGTAGCGATGGTCTAGCGAGTACTACAAGTGAAGGGAAAGTCTTGCCCTGGATCTTGCTGAACGATATCTCCCTCGAGTCGGCCGACGGTTTGCTTCCGTCATCCTTAGTAAGATCGACTACCGCAGTTGGTTCGGCCGTAGCTCGCTTCTTGTCCTTGTCAGCACCAACCTGCAAACCTCCGATGGAATTGAACTCGGTAGGTCGTACGGAGATAGCTGCAACCTTAGAAGTGGATACTGGGGATTTTGAACCTTTTGGCTTTATCTCGGGAGTTTTGACCTTCTCTTCTCGGACTTTTCTGAGACTCGGTGAATCCTTCGGAGTTTTATCTTTAGCTTTGATACGTTTCGCCAACGGGATGTAATCTTCATCATCCGAGGCAATGTCCACGACAGGCTCGGATGATGGACCCTCATCGATTGTAATTTCCGTTCTTCGGCCACGGCCTCGGCGGGCACTTGGTGACGGTTCCGGTGAGGCAGTAGCATTTGTCACCTTAGGAGAAGGGGTGTAAATAGGTGCAAGAGGAGGTGGATGCTTTCGTTTCGAGAGCGCACTGAGCGGTTGCGATATTTGTTCCAAACCCGGTACCGGGCCCAAAACCTGATACGCGGTGAACACTTGTCCAGCGTAAATGTTTTTCCCTCCCGTTTCTTGCACGACCGATTTCAGCTTATTTCGTATCTCATTATGCTCTTTTTCTGCCTTATCATAGGCGGCTTTCTGCGCTGGGCTCAAGTCTTCCCGCCAACACTCCAAGTGCAATGTTATATCAACAGCAGGCGCCATGTTTGTTCTAGAGTTCCACTCAATTATGGTAATGCACTGTCTTTTGCACCAACACTTCCACGTTATTTCACATAAGTTTTACATTCCGGAACCAAAGTCTGCGAGTTACCCGGAATGCAGTGATAGATAAGTGAAACAATATTATTTTAATTGAATAGAGGACGCCGCGTTACTTTTCGGTGAAATAACATAACTAGAAGAAGAGGTTGTGCCACATGAGTTTGTCAGCGCCCTCTACCGCAAGGTATTTGATAGCTTCAAGCAACGCCGGTGCTGGAAAATGGGTATAGTTTATATACTTTTATGTCTCACGTATTTGGATCGGTAAGTGGATCGCCAGCAGATAAAATTTGCTTCATATCATTTGTTTCTCACATTGTAAATCAGAATTATCATTCAGAGTGAGAATACGAGTATTTCGAACATTTTCGAAGAATGTTGCCAAGGGTTTTACTGGTAAGATGAACCCACTGTCAGATATGACATGTAGCACATCTTGTTTGTATATACTTTGACAATGTTATTTTTTCTTTCTGGTAAACAACACCATAATTTCTTTCCCCAACACGTTACATCGGCACATTGTTAAAAAATGTTCCATATCATTAAACGTAGTATTTCGACGACAGCATCCTTAGCAGGGAAAAAAAACTTTCGTAAATTTCTGCTTTATAACAAGAGGGGAACCCGAATCTTCAAACAACAGCGTGCTGCCAATCCGGATCTCTATCCGGACATGCCAGTTGATAAGCGAGGTGTGCGCGAAACCGGTGTAACCATCGACGGCCAATTCATCGAGATAAAGGAGAAGATTCCTGAATTAGTAGTCCCCAATCTCGAAGGATGTAAATTCAAGCCATACGTGTCGTACAAAGCCCCGGATGTGGTACAATCGGAATTCACTAGCCAAGATCTCTTCAATGCTGTTTATGCTCAGAAGATTATAGACGATTGGAAGAGTGGCAAATTGAACGAAGACGGAAGTCCTATGGAACCATCAAAGGAGGAGACACTATCCCCAGAAGATGCGTGGATTAGGGCTAGAAAAACCGGCTCAGACATATTCTGATCGCATCACCATGCTAAGTCTTTAATTTAGTGAGTCCAAATACATTTATTAGACATTACCAAAAGACGGTGTTATTGTTCGCTCAAATTATTGCTTGCCGGAAATTATGAAGCTTTTTGACCCATCGTGCCATACGTTCGTTATCATCGTTCGGAAAGAACTAAAATGAAAGGAATGTATGTTTAATATACAACACACTGTACTCAAGAATTCGAAAAGTAACAGAATATCTTACCGTATTATGAAATAACGGATCTTCGTCCGAAATTACAGTTTCAGTCGTAGGTACTTTAATTGTTTGCGACGCCAGATCAATAACTATGTTACTCGCCACGGTGGTTGATACCGGTTTTCTACTTGATACGAAAGTTTGTGGAACGAAGCCATCCGCATTCAGTTCATCAAGCTTCAAGGCTTTAGTAGAAGGATCCGGATCATCACATGCATCGGTCATGGATTTAAAATTAAAGGTTTTCTCTACAGCCTCCTTCGATGCTGGAGTAGGTGAATGATTCCGTGACGCTTTGGATGACTTGGAGGTGCTGTTACTGCCACTGTTGCTGCTGCTTGACGAGCTGGTAGACGATGCAGAGCTGGAGCTACTGGATGATCGACGGTAACGTGCTCGATCACGCGATTTTCGTTCGCGGTACCTGTCTCGTGAAGAGGATCGTTTGCGAGTGCTACGCGTGTAAGAACGATCACGAGATCTGGTACGATATGATGATTTTTTGTCTCGATGGTACGACGACGAGGATGCTACTGATCGGGTTTTAGATCTATCCCGGTGCCGCAATTTGTCACTATCCTTCCGATGGTACTTATCATAATCCCTTGACTTTGATCTTGAACGACGCTTGGATGAATGTTTGGAGCTGCGACTGGATTTTCGAGACCGCGATGGGGACCGGGAATACGACCGACGCATAATTGTACAGTTCTGTTAATTCTTTCCCTCGAAGAATAGCTGAGATACTTTGCTAAAAATAGCACACAAAATGTTAAATGTTAGCAAAATGATAATTGAAATGTTATGCCTTCAATCTAATGAAAACATTTTTGGCACTACAGTTTTGAGGAAAAAAACAAACAATACCAGTGTTGCCAAACATACAAACTTTTACGAAATGCTCTGGCAGAATGGTAACATTACTCTTCTTTTTCTTTTTCGCTCCGGTTGCCAACGCATATAAGAATCCACAGAGGAGCGCAGGAGGCGGCGCTTGGATTTGGCAGAAGAAAATTGACAGAAGAAAATGATGTGTTCGAGGCGCTTGGTAGCGTAAAGTGTGTGCGCGTTCCCAGCTATACTTTGCGTTGAAATAGTTCTGTGAGTACTAAAAAGTGATTATTTTTAATTATTGCGTCTTGTGTTGTGTAAAAATAGTTGCATGTAGTATGTTTGCAATACCGATTTTGGCTATCTTTGCGCGCGTCAAACTGAGGCACAAATTTTGCTGACCCAAAGTGAAGCTTGAAAGAGCGAGAGAGCTAAAACAAAATGGAGCGCGCTTGTTTTTGACGGCGACAAGCTTCCGCTTGGAAAAAGTGTAAAATGTACTCGATATAAAATTGTTTTAGGAAAGCGTATATTCTGTTTGTGGTTGCCAGTGTAAAGGAATGATTTAATTAAAACTAATAGTTAATTATTTACATTTCGCATTTCGTGATAATTAGACAGGTATGACCAACCCACATTCATGTAAATCATAGCTGTTTTTTTGTTGACAATGTTAATTTTAGACAATTATGTTTATGATATATTTCTTGCGGAGATGTTTACATGCAGTGTAGAGCATGTACATTAAATTTGTTCTGCTATATGGTGAACGATGGTCACCCGGATAGTGTTTGGTTCGTCTTCGAAGAGCCCATGGTGCGCATCAGTGTAAAACGCGGGAGATTTGATGGTAGCACACTAAGAAGTATTCATTTGCAGACGGGTCTGTCTCTTTTCCTCCACTCGAATGTTGTGGGAAAGAAAGCGCCGCTTGCAGGGTGGTTGAATATTTATGCAGCTTTTTATAGCATTATACCATTTGTTTTTCAATTTTTAGAATAACACCGGAAAAATTCTACGCAAGGAACCATTTCATCCATCCGCGTGCATCGTACAGTCAACGCATCAGCACTGTAACAATGGAGGATGAGCACAAAAGTGAAAATGTTAATGTTCCTCAGGATGTTGGAACCGAATCTACAAACGAAGACACGAAAGCGTCGGAAAATTTGACCGAAGATATCATCGTACCGGTGAAGGACGAGATAAAGGAAGTCGAATTGGAGGATCCGAAGCGAGAGGTATCTGATAGCAAAGGTGACCAGACGAAAGAGCAGGAATTGGAGGAAGAAGCCATAACAGGAGAATGCCCGATGGAAACATCAGCCACAGATGATGGCCAGACGGCGGAAGCTGATATTAACGAAAAGAAGTGCGTGGCTGCAGCTGAAAAGATGGGTGATACAGCTGATAACGCGAAAGTGGAGGACACTCCAGAGGAAGAAGCACCATTGCAAAAAAATGAAAATAGGCAACCTGACAAAGAGGACGGGGATAGTGAAAAGTATGACAGTGCGGTAGAGGAGATGGAAACAGATCATGTTGAACAGCTAGATCAAGAACATATACCTGAACCAACTGCAGAAGAAGTTACTGGATTAGCTTCCTCTCAAAATGAACCTAAGGAACCGGACGAACCAGCGGACCAGCCGCAACCGATGAACGATCGAGAGGAAGGTAACGATGCATCTTCGCAGTTGCAGGATATTGAAATAACAAACGTCGATGAAAGCGGTCGTATGAGAGGCGATGAAGTAGTTGAAGGAGATCGTTCGCTCGATCAATCTGGAGCGGAAGATCCTTTCGATCAGCTGCGTCATGCACCAAGCGATTCACAAGTAAGTCAGGATGACAAAGAAACCAGAGAAGATACGACTGATGCCGAGGTAGAGGATGATGGTGCAATGCATGATGAAGTAAAACTTGAATCCCACTCTGAGCAACAAGGAGATGCAAGTGAAGCAAAGGAAGAAACAGAAGAAGAGCACAATAAAGAGGAAGAACTTCCGGCACAATTAGTGCAAGAAAAGGAACATTCTTCCGAAGCAGAAGTTAGCGCGGAAGTAAACGATGCCGATTTAACGAACGAACAATGTGCGGACGCTGCAGAACAAACACTGGAAGATGAAGCGAATACTATTGAGGACGAAGAGAGAGGCGGTGAGAATGAACACATTTGTTTATTGCCGGATGATGAGCGCGCAATATCCGACGAAGACAAACAACGTGCCATGGAGCAAGAACAATCAGCAGAGAATGAAACCGAACTACAAAGTGCCGAAACCGCGGTAGAAAATACTGAATGCTCCCCCGCTGATGATGATACGGTGCGGAGAGATAGCCGGGAGGAGGAAGACGAAGTAGAAAGTCCCGGTAGAAATACACCGGTACCGGGAGGAACGGATGCTGATGAGCAAGATCTACAATCGACTACCGAACGGCCAGCGGAAGATATGGAGGTGGACGGTGCGACAAACACACCGTCGGAGGATCGTCCCAGCAGAGACAATCAAATACGGGAGTTAGCGGCATTGGCGGATTCGGAAACGTGCTTCCAGTGCAAGAAAGAATCGACCCCATGCTTGTACTCGCTAACGGGCCAAACGACGGATGAAAACACCGGACCGATGGTATACATTTGCTCTTTTGATTGTGTCCAAAGCCTTCGCACGGAAAGCCCGGGAAAGTACGAGCTTATACAGCGTCGGATTACGATTGTGCCCATATTCGATAGTCAAGAAATTTGCATCCGATGTGGCGAGCAGCGTATGTGCAAGTATCGGTACCGAATGGAGGATAGCACTTACAACTACCTGTGCGACCTGCGGTGTGTCGAACATCTAACCGCAATCAATGGCGAGAAGTACAGTTTGGCGCGAAAACGCTACACCATTGAGGAACGGTCCATGCCACAGGAGGAGGAGAAACGTTGCGTGCAGTGCGGCGACACGAAACAGTGTCAGTATGGGTTCAAACAGGATGATGATGAACTTGACGTGTGCGGCGATTGTATCAACCTGCTGATGACGGAACATCCCGATCTTTTCCGGCTCGTCCGTCGGCGTTCCGTACGGGTGCGCCATCTGGTAAAGGATTCCCCAACCGATCCGGGTGGCAGCACGGATGGCACGACGGCTGCCCGCGAGGAAGTGGTGAAATTTACAGCGCGCACAGAGGAGGAAGCCGACACAGCGAGAATAGAGCGTGAAGCGTCCTTTCTACGCACCTGCCACGAATGCACGAAACCACTGCAAATTCTCTCTAACCGATGGTTGCAGTGGGAAACGATGGAATTTTGTGACGAAAAATGCCTTGGAGCATATCAAACCGCCAATGGGTCGCACTGTGTACAGTGCCGGAAAGTAGTGTCCGTCAACAGTATGGGTAAATTCTGTGTACGCTTCGGATTCACCGTTTGTCAGTTCTGTAGCGCGGCGTGCCTGGAAAGCTACAAAAAGGTACTGAAGAATTGTTCCTACTGCCAGCAAACTATCGGAAAGCAGAACAAAGGCTTCGAGTTTCGGGTTGCTCGCACCGGAGAAGTTGGAGTGTTGAAAGATTTCTGTAGCACCCTGTGCCACAAAATGTACCAGGCATGTTTAATACCATCGCTGAAACACAAACGGCGCGTGTGTGCTGTCTGCAATCACGAGAAGATGACCAAGGTAACTGTCCACCTGGAGGGGCGTGAACATTTCTTCTGCAGTACACCCTGCTTCTCCGCGTTTAAGTTCGTGAACAACGTCAACCCGGACGAGTGCGCCATGTGCAAAGATTTCTTCGAGCGTAAATCGAGCGCTGCGTACACCATCTATCTGCAGGGGCAATCGGTCGCACCGGAACCGCTGGCCTTCTGTACGAAGATGTGCTTGAATATGTACATCTCCACCAACCGCCAGATTGTGCCGTGCAATTGGTGTAAAGTGAAAAAGTACACGTTCGACATGATCCTGCGGCCCTCCACGATGACGCGACACTGTTCGCTTCACTGCCTAACACTGAGCGAGGTGTCGTCGACGGTGAAATTGTCACCGTGCGATCATTGCCGATTAGTCCGGACGGCCCAGTACGAGCTGAATATGAGCGATTCGAGTTTGCGCACATTTTGTACCTACCAGTGTCTGATGAAGTTCCAGAGCCAGTTCAGTAAATCTCAACCCAGCCAGGATTCATCGATTCCCGTGCCAGTGGGCATTCCAAAGCGAATTCCCAGGGCTACTACAACTACTGCGACGATCACTCACACCACCGGTACTTCACAAACGCCGGCAAAAGTTGCTCAAGGCAGCGCCCGACCTACTAATGCTATTGTTGCTGGCACTGCTGTTCCAATGCCGGTGGGCAACAGTGTACCACCACCTGTGACTCCCCGTCCCCGAGGACGTCCGCCAAAAGCAGCAACCGCCGCCGCAGCAGCAGCAGCTTCAAGCGCTATCAAAAACGCTAACACCAGTACGACGGGAAATCTTCCCGTTATTACTTCCGTACATTCGCTGGCCAATACGATGGGAACGCGGGGAGCACGTGTAAAAGCGAATCAAATGTTGAATCAAAAAAATTGGCCCGAACTGCGTGTAGCACTGGAGCCGCTGACAAATATTCCTGCTTCGGGCCGGGTGCCTCTTAGTAGCATTCTGCCGAACATTAACGCTCGAACTGAAATTTCGCTTGCTATGACAAACGCTGGTCCGTCGGCAACAGCTAGTGTTTCTGGGTCGGGTTCGGCAAGCAGAGCCGGTGCTAAAAACCCAATCACATCCACATCGTCAGCACAAACCTCCGCCACATCTCTACCGTCTCCATCCGCGGTATCCGATCGTTCACCGTCGCCCATTGCAGGCCCTTCATCACCGGTGACGAAAGTTGAAACGCACACTCAGATTGTGACGATTCCTCCGCTACCGACACAAGTGGCCAACGTATCGACCATGTGTAAACCGATGCAGCAATCGAAAAGCATCTCCTGCCGACCGATCCAGTGTAACGTCGGCTGTCAAACGGAAGAATGGTTACAGCGCAAAATAGTCATTCCGATACCGGTGCCCATTTACGTGCCGGTACCGATGTTCATGTACTCGATGCCAACACCCGTACCCGTGCCTATTCCGCTGCCGATACCGGTACCGGTGTTCATACCTACGACGCGCAACTCGGCCAACGGAATTATGAAGGAGATCAAGAAGATACAGGACAAGATGCCCACTGATCCGTACGAAGCCGAGCTGCTCATGATGGCCGAGATGGTGGCTGGTGAGAAAAAGAAGGGTGACAGTGATTCCGATTCAGACGATGGTGGCGGCGTACCCGACGATCATTACGGTGCGGGCGAAACGGTCGTAACAATGGAGCACAACGCTTCCTTCAGCGAGGATCTAGTGCAGATGGCACTGAAAATGGCTTCGAACGATTTCTCGGAATCTCAGGTCGACCTTGAGTCGGCTATGCAGGCCAACACAATCACCCAGCAGCAGCAGCAGCAGCAGCAACAGCAACATCATACGTATGGCGATCTACAACAACACCATCATCAGCAGCAGCAGTTGCTGCTGCTCGATCAGCAACGGCAAGGCACACCGGCATTGATTCAACGTGGCCGCAAGCGTGGAGGAGCATCGAACGCGGCAAGAGGTGGGGCGGGAGTTAACAATAACACGCCGCAACTGAGTCTCACCCCAGCCGCCAAGCGCATCAAACGAGAGCAACTGAACGATCCTTCCCCAGAACCGGTCACCCGAGTGGTGGAGCCGGTGGAAAAACCGGACGCCAACATGTGTCTCAAATATACGTTCGGTGTGAACGCATGGAAGCAGTGGGTGGTGACAAAGAACGCGGAATTGGAGAAAAGCTCCGTTCGTCGGAAACCTTTCAAATCGGACATCCTGCAGCTAACGTCAACGGAACTTAACTACTCGCTATGCTTGTTTGTGAACGAAGTTAGAAAACCGAATGGCACCGAGTATGCTCCGGATACTATATACTATCTCGTACTTGGTAAGTGGGTGTTTTTTTCTGTACCAGCAAAGAATTTTTCAAAACGATCTTAAAAACATTTAAATATTTTCTTTTTTTCCATGCCACAGGAATACAGCAATATCTATTTGAGAACAACAGAATTGAAAACATTTTCACCGATCCCTATTACGAACAGTTCACGGATTGCTTGGATGAGGTTGCCAAAAAATTTTCTATGCTGTATAACGATTCTCGTAGGTTCTTTTTGGCTTGCTCTACAACAAATGTCATGGGGTTTGTGTGTTGTATGTTGTTTTGGTAATATTCTTCGTGTTTTTTTCGTTTGCAGAATTTATCGTAACGAGAGTCGAAGAAGAGCATCTTTGGGAATGCAAACAACTTGGCGCACACTCACCACATGTGCTTCTAAGTACACTTATGTTCTTTAATACGAAACACTTTAATCTAGTGGTAGGTATCAGAATGACATTAACAATTCTTGAACTGTGCAGGCGGGGGTAGGCAATGTAATAAAATATCGTATTTTTTTTTTTGTTTTTGCTAATCTCAGTCGGTTGAGGAACATATGGAACTCAGTTTTTCGCATATCATGAAACACTGGAAGAGAACACCTCAGCAAGGCGCTAAATCAACTGCGACAAGAAACGTTTTGCTCCGTTTCTATCCACCACAATCTTCGCTCGGTAAGTGAAGCCTACCGTTTCCATGATTTTACATCTTTCTTATTGTATTGTATTGGTCGGTTTACAGCTAATAATACGAGGAAGAAAAAGGTTTATGAGCAACAAGAAAACGAAGAGGATCCATTAAGATGTCCCGTAAAACTCTATGAGTTTTATCTTTCGAAATGGTGAGTATATTTTCGTGTATGGTAATCAAGCCCGATGTTACTGATGTTTTGTTACTTACCTCAAACTGCAATTTTCATTACAGTCCGGAGAGCGTTAAAACGCGTAACGACGTTTTCTATTTGCAACCGGAACGATCCTGCGTTCCTGATTCTCCCGTATGGTACTCAACCCAACCGTTGAGTAAGGAAGCCCTCACGAAAATGTTGCACCGAGTGAAAATGGTGAAAGAAATTAACATCGCCTTGCTCACCAGCTAATGAAGCCAAAACTGCACGATGAAGCAGCAGCGTGAATGTCGGCATCGGTAGCAACATCAGACACAGCTAGTGTAAAGATACTGGTGGTACTACCATAGGAGATTGGCTGTTAATACCGGCTGTTTATATGCTTTTGAGTCGCTATTTCATGATCTATACTGGTTGAAAAAGTGCGCTTACATCGCATGATGATAAGTGCCATCATTTGGAGCTACGTAATCGACGATAGATTTTTCGCCTTCAGTACGCCGACCGTGTGCTGTAAATCAATATTTTTTCATCCTGCATCACCTGATTTACGCAGGCATTCTTCTCGGTACGATTAATGTAAACGGCATTCTAAGGTAAGCGTTTTTCCAGTTGAGGATCGTCGACACACACTTGAATGTAGTGTACCATAGTGGTTTGTTAGCCAAGGAGGTTTTTCCATTCAAAATGGTACCGTTTGGGCAGCAGGAGCTTTTAATTTCTCATGTTGACAGAAAATGAAACGACACCGATAATACTTCTTCTTCCCCACGAGTCATTGATAATTTCGCTATTAAGGCACAAGAGTTGAACTATTTGCTGATTGAGTTAAGCAAAAAAAAAAGCGCGTTTTATTATCTTATATTTTATTCGTCTTTTATCCTTATAGTGGCAATAATATAAGTCTAGATTGTAGGAAAAATTGTTTAAATTCACGCTCTAGGATAAAATCGTCGATAGCTGTACATAGATGTGCAATAGAAGCACGAGAAGCAGTTTAACACAAAACGCATGAACATAGATGGGTTAAGAAGCCTTTTCGGAACATTTGTGGAGGATTGTTTTATCGCGAAACCTCGTGGAAGCATCGGGACTGCTGCATAATTGAGCTTTAGGCGTACATCCAATAAGAATAAATAAAACAAGATTGCATTTCGGTTTTATTTCTTAAATCTCCATCATCTCACATTATTTAAAGTTTATTCGTTATGTGCTACTGTTTCGCTACGGTGGTGGTAAAAGCATACTCGGAAATAGAAACAAACAAGCTAAGCAAGCTTGCTGGGTTTTACGAACGTACGCTTGCGTTTCATCTTCTTCCTTGCCAGTTCCAACGAGTGCAGCTGAGAGTAAATTTCGGTAAATATTTCCTTTTGCTCTTCTTCCGGTATACTACGGCGATACTCCTTCATCAAATCGTACTTTTCCCATGGTTGCGCCACTGCCTCCGCCTTCCGGCGTCTCCGTTCGTTAGTGTGCTCGTCAATGTTAGCAACACCTCGCAGATTGTGCCTTTCCCACCGAGCGTACCATGGTCTTGGTTTGAGCACTACCTTCACGTCATTTACCGGAACTGGCGAACCTTCGGGCAAGATTTCCGGCTCCATATTTATGTCAAACGTGCTGTATTCGTCCAGAGCATCGCGCAGATATAGCAAATTCTCGTCCACCCGCTTTTCTAACCGCAGTACCTCAATTTTCTGCAGCGTCGGATCGTACAGATCGTAGCTGATCTCTATCCCCTGATGATCGATTACGTTGCGCAGGATAAACCTTGCCCGCAATCCACATTTCTCCTTCAGAATACAAATACCCACAAAACGGGCGGTTTTATTTTCGGCATGCGGGTCCGAAGATGTTACTGCAAGCACAGATCCGACGTAAAACTCGGGTATGTCTATATTAGCCCGCCGATCCAACATATCCTTGCGCTCGAGTTTCTCTCGCACAGAATTGCGCCATTCGACTTTCGGGTCTGGCAAAAACTCTTGGTACACATATCGGTAGTTGGGTGGAACGATAGACTTTCGTTCGGTAGCTACATTACTACTACCGGTAGCAGAGGCTTTGGGTGTCGCACTCGTTGCTGGAGACAATTTGGTTGAATAACAATGCCTCACTGCCGCAGCCGGTGTTCCTTCTGCAAGGTGATCGAACACTGTTAATTAACGCCGCTCTCGATAGTGGAATAAGCACCATACCTGCTTGACACAATGTTCTGATAAACCACAAATTCCTAGCGACATTGCTTTTGTGAAGCCAACTCATTTTTCCAAGCGCACCGTGAATGTAAAGAATTCTTTTTCGATTGAAGATTTTGTTTTGGTTATGTTTAGCAGATGCTTTGGAAGTGTTCTATGGCGCATGCTTGTTTATACTGTCTAGTTGAAGCAACGAACGAAATGCAAATATAAATTTAATCAAGTTTCAGTATTATGTTACGATGTAGAAAATATTCTAGCAGGCATATATTGTAAACTACATTTTGTTTACTTAAAACGGACATCAAAACGGAGTTATATGAGACAAGTTTCACGTTATTCCCTACATCTGATGGAATTACGTACAGCAGTCGTGTCGTAGACACTTTGACAGCTTTTGATGTGTGCCAAAAAGTCAAAATCCCTGTAGCGACCGACATCTTTTCTCGGTGCGACTTGAAGTACAGGAAGCAGGTTCTCCGTTTTAGCAAACGAATAAATCCAGCCGAAGCGAACGAAAATGTTGTCCCGCGCGGTGCTTTTGTCTGGTGAGTATTTGGTCCGAAATAGTTTCACTCTGAACAGGTGGCAAAATCCTAGGCATGCTTAGCCGCATCGACTGCAAAATACGTACGGCAACGCGTTTATGTAATCAACTTGTGTCAAGTTTGCGGTCTCTCGCGAATGCAAAATAAGAAACCATCCCGATTGGAATAGAATGATTGTGCAACAACTACCGCGGTGGATGAGATTGTTTGTTCGGCATTGCAATGGAGTGTAAAAAGTGCTACATATGGTTGAAATTCATTCTATGTGTTTACATTAAATACCAGCTGCCAAGAAGCCAGCGGCTCTGGTTCTGGCCCGCGGTGCTGCCACCCAGGCTGATCGTCCGAAGCGACCGGAGCATGGAGGAAAGGTCCGTCTCGGTTTCCTGCCGGAGGAATGGTTCACCTTCTTCTACAACAAAACCGGTGTTACTGGACCGTACGTATTTGGCGCCGGTCTGCTGACGTACCTGTGCTCCAAGGAGATCTACATTATGGAACACGAATACTACAACGGTCTGTCGTTGGCCATCATGGTGGTGTTTGCCGTGAAAAAGTTCGGTCCTTCGATGGCCGCTTATCTTGACAAGGAAGTCGACGTATGTATCCTTTGGGTCTGGATAACGCTATCCAAACGCGGCATTTGCTAATGATTATCTTCTGTCTTTAATTATTCGACAGAAAATTGAGGATGAGTGGAAGGAAAGCCGTGAAAATAACATCCAGCAACTGTCGCAGGCTATCGAAGACGAAAAGAAGGAACAGTGGCGCGCTGAAGGCCAGACGTTGCTGATGCAGGCCAAGAAGGAGAACGTTGCGCTTCAGCTGGAAGCTGCTTACCGCGAGCGTGCCATGAACGCGTACCATGAGGTGAAAAAGCGTCTGGACTACCAAGTGGAGCGTCAGAACGTCGACCGACGCATCTCGCAGAAGCACATGGTTGATTGGATCGTAAACAACGTGGTAAAATCGATCACGCCCGATCAAGAGAAGGAGAACCTGAACAAGTGCATTGCCGATCTCGGTGCACTGGCTGCCAGATCCAAGTAAACTCTCCCGTGTTAGCACTCTGGTATGGTCACCTTTCAGGAGACGGAAAAAAATGCATGTAAACGATTTGTTAGATTTGTGCAACGCAGTCGGTTCTTTGCAGTGGTATGGGCAGAGAAGAGCTGCCGCCCATTAGCGTCGTGTATCGATGTAGCTACCAACAACTCGTCTAAGTAATAAACGATATCGATACTTGTCACTACAGTAGACGATGATAGATGATGATGATATGCTCATAGTAGGTTCACATTATTGATTCATATGGCTTGCCACTAAAAACGTCATCCTTCGGCGTTCGCAGCATGGCAGAAACATTCTAACGCTTGTCACAAACGCAACGCAGTATAGTAATGGATTTTGTGGCATTAACTAATAAGTTAAAAACTTGTTTCTTTGCTTCTACCGGCGAGTGGTGGACAGAGTTTCGGGAGTGGGAGCAACTATGCTGTCCAAAGAGGCCAACGGTCCGATTGGTGCTTTTATTTCTGTTTTTTCTATTGCTGGAGCTCACCGTGTTCATCATAACCTTGCTATACATACCCTCGCGTATCGAAACGGGATCCTTCCTGTTGGACAACGGAGTGCCTTCGATTTTGCTGATTGCCTCTATCGCCAGTATCTGGATGTTGTCTCACATGCTTTCGCAACGCAAAAGCATCGGTATCATTACCTCAACGCTGCAGAATTTTGATCAAACGGTTCAACGATTGGACTTTCGCCTACGCACCGACGAAGTCATCTACTGGACGGCGGGATGGATCGTTATCTTTGTGATCACTACGATTCTTTTCTCGATCGCTATCCAAGTATTTGGAGGCATGGTTTTAAACGATGTGTACGCCACCGTTTTGATGGTGTTCATCAACATAACCAACATTCCGTACACCATCTTTTCGATTTGGCTGATGGTTTTTAAGCTTTGCGTTTGGTATCGTTTGAAATTGCTTCACAAACTGATCGATAGTGCGATGGGTGCGATTGATCCGCCTGAAAGAAAGGAAAGAACAAAGCGGAGTCACACGATAACCGGTCTAACCGAGCTACATTCCGCGCTTACCACTGCGGTCAGTCATGTGAACGCAGTGTTCGGCTTGCAAATGACGCTGAGTCTTACAGCGTTCACTGCGCTACTGATATTCTGCATATTCTCCTACTACCGTGCTGCTGTCGTTATGGGCGACATCGAGTGGTACTTTGCGTGGCTCATTATATCCTGGTGTTTGTACAACAGTTGCATTCATCTGCCGAAAATTTTATTCGGATCGTGGATAGATATTGCAGCGAAACAGCTAACCAGATTGGTTCACCGATTTCTTCGACTAACGGATGATATTGTACTTCAGGACCAGGTAGGTAGTAATTACATGCGTTTAGGTCGCAACCTATTCACCATTCGGTTTAGTTATCTATTTTGTCGCTGCAGTTGGAGCATCTACCGTTAAACGTACGATCATGGTTCTACACCATCAATTGGCCCGTGTACGCTTCAGTAGGTAACCAGAGCTTGCTCAAGACGCAGTGTTATCATAGCAGAGAACTATTCAATTTGCAGATCATAGGTTACATCAGCACGTACGTTGTCATTCTGATACAATTCGATAGTAAAGCCATGGACGTCGCGAAAGCTAACTTACCAAATATGTAGCAGAAATGAAACATCGCGCCAGTACGTGTCTATTTATCAATAAATCATTTATTTAGTTGCTCTTACATCATACTTCCACAAAATTTGCCTCCGAATGCCGCCACCAGAAAAGAGACAAACATTGAATCATCCTGGTCTAACAGATGAAATGCTAATCATAGTAGCTATAGAAGCATTACAGTGTACAAGAGGAAAATAACGAAAAAAACATTGCACGGTTGGTCAACTAGATGAAAAGTTTACCGCTTTACTCTCACACTAATCCACTTCAGTGGAATTTATGATTTAGGTAATGCTAAAATGCTAGTACAATTTCGTCCAGCGTTCAAATACACGGACACATACAGCTGACAATGGAAAGGAAGGATAAATGAAACCGTACGAAGTAAATAAAACAATGGTAGAAACTTCGCTTCACAGAGCTCGTCAGTTGGCTACTTTTCCAACGTCTAAGCCACCGAAAGCTTGCTCGAGTGCTTGCAGTTCGTCATCATTACCGGCAGTTCTACTTTTGCCCGTTTTCTGGGCAGCTTTGGTGTCCTGTGTTCGCGACTGAATCTGTCCCATTGCCCATTGGGCTAGCTTTTGTGCTTCCTTCCGTTTACCTATCACTGCCTTCGAGTTGGAAATGTGTCCACAGCACTAGATACGAACGTAAACATTGGACATTTTTCGATTAATTGGTTCATTATGTGATTTTTTGTATCAATCAACTTACCAGAAATAGACCGTACAGAGCACGAAGATTGTTAACGTTCAACTTAACGGCCTTACAGTAGTGTGTTTTTGCCATTTCGATATTCTCGATGCCTCCCTGAAAAAAGATTATTGTCACGTAAAACGTTCGACTGCGTCATGCTCTAATGCCCTTCTATGCGTACCATCGTGTACCGGATATCAGCCAACCGTTGATGGATGAGATGGCTGTGCGGATTGTGCAGCAAAAGCTCCTCCATGCAAAATGCCGCCTTTGCATATTCACCTTCTGCTAGATACAAGTTGCACAGTTCATGCCAACCTTCCTGGTCGGACATGAAGATTTTCATGTAGTCGCACAGCTCTCGGATCGCTTCTGCCGTGCGACCTTGCGTTTTTAGAATGGCAATTTTTCGCTTACGCGGTGCGGCGTTCGTTTCATCCTTTCGTATGATCTGTTCCAGCTCATCCAACGCGGCATCGTACTGTTCCAGGGCTTCCAGCAACATCGATCGGTACTTCTGGATGCGTAGACTACCTGGAAACTCGGCAGAAAGAATGCTCACACAGTCCTCCGCCGTCTCGATCCGACTGCAGTCCAGGGCAGCGATTATCACCTGCTCCAGCACCAGGTGACGTTCGTTGCCGAGTTTGTTCTGTTTACTGGACAGTACGGCATCCCAGAGCTGCATCACGTCCTCGCTCTTTCTTTCATTATCATCACGCCACTTTCGTAACAAATTCCGGGCATCTATCGAATTGTAAGGGAATGATATCGAGGGAACGAATTAGTATCGTACGATGAATTTGTGTTCGTGTGGCAGTAAGAAAAACATGCTCACACCTACCGGACCAACTCATTTCATCTATATTGCTGGACATCGTAGCAGAAGAACCAATTCACATCAATGTTTTGGAAATACCACACTCTTTAATGCCGTCGAGCAAGTGTTTAATTGAATTATTTATTAAGCCTTTCCGGGACAGAAACACTTCTTGTGGCCAAAGGAACACCAATAAAAAAGTGTATGATTTTTTTCCTCTCATTCTCGTTGCTGTCACTGCTAATTCCGCTAACGACCACACGTTTCGTGTTGTCGCTAGCGTAGAATACAATTTCTTTGGGTACCATTTTATCGGTATATTGTAGAGTAAATAAGATAAATCATAATAAGCAGGCATTGTGAAATTAATTTAAACAATTTATTCGATGTTTTTAATTACGAATAACCATGAAGTTAGTCTTATACTTTTGAGTCGGTTTTGCCGCGTAACTCGGGAAACATATCTCCAGACAACTGATGATGTTGCATGTTGGGTATGATTGGTACCGTTTGACACAGTCTGACTGCGGTGGAATTCGCGCGCATTTTGTTGTTGATGTTGTACACCAAGCCAGCTACCGTTCGTACGTGCGTTAAGTTTGCTCTGCTGGGCAAAGTTTTGTGCGAATTTCGTGTAATTGTTGTTGAAATTATTTATTTGTTAAAAAAGCACATTAAACAGTGAACATGGCAGACCAAGATCAACGCCTTGCCGATATTCAACACGAGTATGTGAACTTCCTTGACGATGAAGTAAGTGTAGTGTAGTGTCCACTCGTACTGGCACACGTATTTAACAAAACCGAACAATTGGTTGTTTCACTTCTTTCAGGAAGACCAGGGAACATATATTGCCCATGTTCGTAAAATGATCAACGATAAAAGCAAGCGCTTGGTCGTGAATGTCAACGATATTCGACGGAAGAATCCGGGGCGAGCTTCGGCTCTGCTGAAAAGCGCCTTCGACGAACAATTGGCATTTTCTCGCGCTTTGAAGGAGCTAGTGGGGACGGTCGATCCTAGTTATGCTAAATTGCAGGAAGATTTTCATGTTGCTTTCGAGGGTAGCTTTGGCAATAAGCATGTAACGCCGCGCTCACTGACTTCGCGTTTCCTGGGTAACCTAGTTTGCGTCGAGGGTATCGTGACGAAGGTGTCTCTAATTCGTCCCAAGGTGGTGAAGAGTGTACACTATTGTCCAGCTACGAAGAAAGTGATGGAGCGTCGCTATACAGATCTGACGTCATTTGAAGCCGTGCCCACCAGTGCCGTCTATCCGACCAAGGATGACGATGGAAACCCGCTGGAAACGGAATTTGGACTGTCGGTTTACAAGGACCATCAGACGCTTAGTATTCAAGAGATGCCTGAAAAAGCTCCTGCCGGTCAGCTGCCCCGTTCGGTGGACGTGGTGTGCGATGATGATCTAGTAGACCGTTGCAAACCGGGCGATCGTGTCCAGATCGTCGGTAACTACCGATGTCTGCCTGGCAAGCAAGGTGGTTACACGACCGGCACGTTCCGTACCGTTCTGATCGCTAATAACATTTCGCAACTGAACAAGGAAAGCACGCTGAGTGTTAGTCGAGAGGAGATCAATATGTGCAAGAAACTGGCGAAGAACAACGACATTTTCGATCTTCTTTCGAAGAGTCTGGCACCGTCGATTCACGGGCACGAGTTTGTGAAAAAGGCCATCTTGTGCCTGCTGCTGGGAGGAATCGAAAAGAACTTGGCTAACGGGACGCGCTTGCGAGGTGATGTCAATGTGTTGCTGATTGGAGATCCAAGTGTGGCAAAGTCGCAACTGTTGCGGTATGTGCTGAACACGGCACCACGTGCGATCACCACTACCGGTCGTGGATCAAGCGGCGTGGGTTTGACCGCGGCCGTTACCACGGATCAAGAAACGGGTGAACGGCGACTCGAAGCAGGCGCTATGGTTCTAGCCGATCGGGGAGTTGTTTGCATCGATGAATTCGACAAGATGAGCGACATCGACCGTACGGCAATTCACGAGGTGATGGAGCAAGGACGTGTAACTATTTCCAAGGCGGGCATACATGCGTCGCTTAACGCACGATGTTCTGTTTTGGCTGCTGCCAATCCGGTGTATGGACGGGTAAGTAGAGTAGAGCTGATGTTCGATCTGTCGTATTGTAGTTAAACTTCTTTTATGTTTTTTTTGTAATTTTCCAGTATGATCAATACAAAACTCCGATGGAAAATATTGGTCTTCAAGATTCACTTCTTTCCCGTTTCGATCTGTTGTTTGTTATGTTGGACGTAATCGACAGTGACCACGATAGAATGATTTCGGATCATGTAGTGCGCATGCATCGCTACCGAAACCCAAAAGAGCAGGATGGGGATGTACTGCCGATGGGTGTCAGTGCAGTCGACATGCTGTCCACTCTCAATCCGGAAACAGTGGAACAGAAACAAACGCCCATGTATGAAAAGTACGACCCATTGCTTCATGGCGCTTCGCGTAAACGAAGCGATCAAATCCTGTCCATGGAGTTTATGCGGAAATACATACATATCGCCAAATGCCTGAAACCGAAGCTGACCGAGGAGGCCTGTGAGATGATCTCGAACGAGTACTCGCGCCTACGATCGCAGGATCTGATGGATTCGGACGTGGCACGCACGCAACCGGTAACGGCACGAACGCTGGAGACTCTGATTCGTTTGTCCACGGCACACGCAAAAGCACGCATGTCTCGCGTTGTTGCGGAACAGGATGCTCAAGCAGCGATCGAGTTGATCCAATTCGCTTACTTCAAAAAAGTGTTGGAGAAGGAGAAGAAAAAGCGACGCCGTGCGGAAGAAGATGAATCACAAGACGAAGCCGAAGACGACGAAGAGGTGATGCAGGAAGTATCGGTTACGTCACCCGGATCCCGTCGTTCAAAGAGGATTCGTAAAGAGCGTGCTACTGACGGTGACGATTCTGATCATGAAGAACTTCTAACTTCGCCACCAGATCGCGGGGATTTGACCCGCCGAACAACTGTTGCTAGCGCGAAGGATGCTGGAGGATCCGCCGATTTTGCCATGGATACAGCAGAGAGTACAGAGAGTAGCGTGGTATCAGTTAGTGAGGCACGCTTCAAACTGTTCCGCCAGGGAGTGTTTATGGCATTCAAACATTTCCACGATCAGTCCGTTTCACTTGCCAGGCTGACGAAACACATCAACGAAAACAGTGGCGATGAAGCTTTTACTCAGGGTGAAATAACTGCAGCAGTCAACCGGATGACGGAAGGTAACAACATTATGGTTCACGACGATATGGTATTTTTAATCTAGTTGGCGCATTCTACTTTTCATATTATGTTTTCTCATACTTAGCCATTAGAAGAAGCGTGTTTTTTAAGTGAATTGAAGATTTTTTTACCGATCAATAAATTCGAATATATTTGTAAACGGACCATGTTTCAATGATGTTTCTTTATTTGTTGTTTGGGAATAATCTATCTGTGTTCATCGTATGTCGAACTTCGAACAGTAACGATGATTCATTTTACTTTCTATTGCCTTCGTACATTAGGGTAGTAGGTCGCTTCAAACTTTGGCCTGCTCTTCGGGCCATCTGGACGCACTGCACGCGGTATGTACTTCAGTGCGTGCTCATCAATTCTTCGGTTATACATATTTTCGCCCAACTCGAAAGGTCTTCGCTTAGGATCCATAGGGCGTGTCTTGTTGTCGATTTTGTATATCTTTTCCCACTGATACACTTCGGGTGCCAGCCGGTGACGGGGTCGATTCGAGACCATATGCTTATACGCCTGTTCCATAAATGCTCGTCGATTTTCATCCCCAATATTTGCAACACGTGCTTCCGTGGGGCAAAGGTATGGCTTAAGGTTCACATCGCGCTGTTTTGGTTGGTTGATGTAAAACGCAATCAACTGACGCAGAACATCATTATTTAGTCCATTGATTTTGCCGTTCTCGTCAATTGATTCGTAAAGCCGCAATGGCTCCGTTCCCCAGCACAAGTTATATCGATTGTTTACGTCAACTTGGTCCGAGTGCAGTAGCATCGTGTTTAGCTGGTACGCATAAAACGACCAGTTCTTACCATCGGTCACGACAGTTTGAGCCGTTAACGGATAAGTCACGTCGTTAAATACCGAGAAGCCTTGATAGCACGCTTGTCCAACGAGCCAAGCGAAGCTCGACAAAATGCCCTGAGCATGAAGAGCTTCATCTAAATCGTTTACTGCACAATATTTATGACGATTCAAAGCATGGCTTCTCCGTTGGAAGGACAGCAATCCGAACTCACGCTGATCTCCGGGCCAAAAACCGGGCACTATGGTCGCATGTCGAAAATCGGACATGTATCCCAACGCTAACGGATCGTAACGATAATCTGGCAGCTCGACGTTATCTTGCTTTACATCGAATGCTTCCAATTCCTTCGTAAGTAAAGGTTTTAGAGGATTTTTATGCCTAATGGCCATGTATGGCTTACCAACGTACTGGATGTTACGATCGTATGGATCGTTAGCGTACTGCTTTTGCCATTCTTCACCTTCCTTGATCTTACGTACCAGTTTCGAGGGATATATTCCACCCAGGAACCAAAATGCTTCATGCCGTGGATCGTAATCTGTATCAATTTCACTCAAATGATTGAATTTAGGAGCGAGAGCATTCGCTATTGTGCGATTGATTTGCATCAACAGCGATCTAACTACCGACTCTTCTTTTTCCACTGGTGATGCGTTTACGTCGAGCATTAAACGACTGAAACAATTGAAAAGAGTTTGTTTTAATACATGTAAACCGTTAGTTTTTTGTAATTGCTGCAAGTAGTTACCTATAACTAGATAGTTCAAACGTAATCGTATCCTCAATTTCGCTCTGGATATTTTCTAGTATTTTGGAAGCCTCTTCCATAAGTGGGTTATAGATTTGAGGTAGACCATTTTGGTAAACCGTTCTGGTAGCGTACTGAATGAAAGGCTTGATATTGTACGGGAACTTTTCATCCGTCAGCATATTCGCTTTATACCCGTAGTATTTCGGCATGTTTATTTCAAACAGTTTCTCCTCGACCGAGCTCAGCTTTGCTATCTTTTGATGCCATACCTCTCGTTCACGCTTCTTTCTTGCCGGGTAAGTCAAATCCTGAATTGGCGGATATTCCGGCTGGCTGGTGTACTCGTGTTCCCTGCTTGGTAGCGGACGGGTGACCAATGCACGCTGGCCATAGTGTTTTAGAGGCCATAAATTAGGGCGAAAACTTCTCGTAAGCATTTTCACTACTGCACTGCTTTGTTATGAAATGCCGGAAAATCTGCGTGGGGTTGACATTTCTTAACATCTGTTATGTCGGCTGTCGTGTGCGATATTTAGTCGACATAGAACATGTACAGCAAAGGTGTTCAGAAACGTGTTTTTTCAGAACAGAGTGAATAAAATTGAAATGTATTAAAATATCATTAAAAATATAGATTGCATTAGTGATCCATGGAGTAAAATATAGAACAGCGGATTGTAAAATAACACAACCATGATGGAGAGAAAACGAAAAAAAAACTTCTGGAATGCCAAAATTGACAGTTGACGTAAATCTTCCTGACATCAATTTACGTCGTGTAGGATTTTACACACACATTGGCAAAAAGTCTGTAGGAAAAGAGGAGCTAAAACGAGCAACACAATATTCATAAAATAGGAAGATTATTAAACTATTGCGTTTAAAGTGAAGTATAAAATTGTGGGAAAAGATTATTAGTGTTGAAGTGCGGTGCTAGTTTACCAATCAGGCATATTCATTGGGCTTTGGCTCGCAGATTCGCATCACGGTAGGTGTTGGATACATAGCTGTGCTAGTGCAGGACAGACGAGAGGAAAATCCGCGTAAAAACCGCGAGGCAAGCAGGATGAGTGTCGATGCGTATGATGGAACGACGGGTTCCCAATCGCTAACATTTGTCGACACCGAGGAGAACCTTTTCGTTGGAGCAGATTCACAAGGGACGGACTATGATTTCCGTGAATTTACGATCCCGTCGCAAAGTCAAACCCAAGCTTCCCAGCTCGATCATCTTGGAGGTAGTCAGGTAAGCATACAGGAAATGAAGGAACGGGCGAGCTCTGTGCCACAGGTAACTTTTACGTTGCGAGCGCCTTTTCAGATGAACGGTTTTGGCCGGCGTATCGGTGTCGATCCAACGAAACTGTCTGGCATAACCTCTGCCATTGGTGAGCTGCAGTTTGAGGAAGATGAGGACGAGCTTGACCCGGTGGAGAACAAGGATCTTCCTCCGCACGCGTGTCGCTACTGTGGAATACACGAGCCAAGCACGGTGGTGATGTGCAACATTTGTAAGAAATGGTTTTGTAATGGGCGCGGCAGTACTTCCGGTTCGCACATTGTGAACCATCTGGTCCGTGCGAAGCATCGCGAGGTAACTCTGCACGCGGATGGTCCACTCGGGGAGAACGTCCTCGAATGCTACTCGTGTGCCGTTCGCAATGTTTTTTTGCTTGGGTTCATTCCGGCTAAAAATGACTCCGTTGTCATTCTGTTATGCAGGTCAGTTCGGCAATCGCCCCCTCCAAGGCGCATTTGGCTACGAGGTTATTACCTAACGCTAATTCCTTATCCTTTCAGACATCCGTGTGCTCAGAATTCCAACAAGGATATTTACTGGGACCAGGAGCAATGGAAGCCATTGATTGCCGATCGTTGTTTCCTGCTTTGGTTGGTAAAGGTTCCGACGGAGCAGGATCAGCTGCGTGCACGTAAGGTGTCGGCTGCGCAAATCAACAAGCTGGAGGAGTTGTGGAAAGAGAATGCTGACGCAACGTTTCAGGATCTGGAGAAACCGGGTGTGGACAAGGAACCGCAGCAGGCTCAGTTGCGTTACGTCGATGGTTATCAGTACCAGAACACTTTCGGACCGTTGATTAAGCTGGAAGCGGACTATGATGAGAAACTGAAGGAAAGCCAAACGCAGGAAAACATAGAAATTCGCTGGGACACCGGTTTGAACAAGAAAACTATCGCTTACTTCACGCTGGCGAAGAACGACGGTGACATGAAGTTGATGCATGGAGACGAACTAAAGCTTCGCTACGTTGGAGAACTGCACAAGCCGTGGAGTTGCATTGGGCATGTGATCAAGGTGCCGGACAACTATGGTGATGACGTGGGTCTAGAGTTGAAGCACAATCACCAGGCACCCATCGAACGCACGAGCAACTTTTCGGTTGATTTTATCTGGAAGGGTACGTCGTTCGAGCGGATGCAGCAAGCGCTCCGTAAGTTTGCCATGGATGCGAAAAGCGTTTCGAACTATATCTTTTCGCGCCTGCTGGGAAACGTTCGTGCCGACGGTGCCGACGAGTTGATGTGTAGGATGAATCTACCGAAGCATTTTAGCGCTCCAAATCTTCCGGATCTTAATCGCTCCCAGGTGTACGCGGTCCGGCACGCACTGCAGCGCCCATTGAGCTTGATTCAAGGTCCGCCGGGTACGGGCAAAACGGTCACTTCCGCAACTATCGTGTACCAATTGGCGCGTCTGAACAGTGGGCCGATATTGGTGTGCGCTCCGAGCAACACTGCGGTCGACCAGCTGACGGAGAAGATTCATCGCACGAATCTGAAGGTGGTGCGTGTTTGTGCCCGATCGCGTGAAGCAATCGATTCACCGGTCAGCTTTCTCGCGCTGCACAATCAAATTCGTAACATGGCGCCGAATTCGGAGTTGAAAAAGTTGCAGCAACTGAAGGACGAAACGGGCGAGTTGAGCCTTTCCGATGAACGGCGGTATCGATCGCTGAAGAAACAGGCGGAACGAGAGCTGTTGGAGGCGGCCGATGTTATTTGCTGCACCTGTGTCGGAGCGGGCGATCTGCGTTTGCAGCGCATTAAGTTTAATTCCATCCTGATCGATGAATCGATGCAGTCCACGGAGCCGGAGTGTATGGTGCCGGTGGTGCTGGGTGCAAAGCAGCTTATTCTGGTCGGTGATCACTGCCAGCTGGGACCGGTGGTGATGTGTAAGAAGGCCGCTAAGGCCGGCCTGTCGCAGAGTTTGTTCGAACGACTGGTCGCCCTGGGCATCCGCCCATTCCGGCTGGAAGTACAGTACCGAATGCATCCTGAACTTTCCCAATTTCCGTCCAACTTTTTCTACGAAGGTAGCCTGCAGAACGGCGTGTGTGCTGACGAGCGTAAGCTGAAGGTTGATTTCCCATGGCCATCACCCGATTGTCCCATGTTTTTCCTCGTCACTCAGGGACAGGAGGAAATTGCGGGTTCGGGCACATCTTACTTGAACCGTACGGAGGCATCGAACGTGGAGAAAATAACCACACGGTTTTTGAAAGCGGGTATTAAACCGGAACAGATCGGAATAATTACACCGTACGAAGGGCAGCGTGCGTATTTGGTGCAGTACATGCAATATCAGGGTTCGTTGCACTCAAAACTGTATCAGGAAATCGAAATTGCAAGTGTGGACGCATTCCAGGGCCGCGAGAAGGACATCATTATAATGTCGTGCGTACGTGCGAATGAGCACCAAGGCATCGGTTTCCTAAACGATCCTCGGCGTTTGAACGTTGCACTGACGCGTGCCAAGTACGGCATCATTATCGTGGGCAATCCGAAGGTACTTGCAAAGCAAGAGCTCTGGAATCATCTGTTGAACTTTTACAAGGACAAGAAGGTATTGGTTGAAGGATCGCTGAACAATCTGAAGGAATCGTTGATTCAGTTTACCAAACCAAAAAAGATTATCAACACACTGAACCCCGGGTCCCACTTCATGACGAATGCCATGTACGACGCCAAGGAAGTCTTGGGCGGTGGTGGATATTTCGATCGCAACCCCGGACCATCGACTAGCTACTCCCATAACGCTATGTCGATGGTTTATGGTGGCATGAATGCGTACCATCAGCAGCCGTTCATGGATATGGGGTCGCACGGTGGAGGCAGTAATGCGGTGGGTGCAAACACACCGCTCGACACGTTCATGTGTAAAGTGCACGATCCGATCGGATACATTTCACCGCAACGTTCCCACCCTGCGATCAGCAACATGCCGGTACCGGTTGGGATGTTTATGAACATGTCAAATGCTCCATCACGATTCCACCAACAGCAGCAACAGGCCGCTATCCAGGCGGCAAAGCAAACGCGTCGCCCAGTGGTTGGAAAAACTGCCGGACAACTGCTTGCGTCCGGAACGGGAACGGGTTCCAGCGGTAGCGGTGGAAAGTCTAACCGACCGCGTCCGATTGGGCCACCGAGCAGCAGAGGAAGCAACGTAGTTGGCGGCTCACACTCCCAGGGCATGTCGCAGAATATGTCACAACCGGGCTTCAGCCTGTCACAGCAGCCGGAGTTTTCGCAAGACTACATGGGCGAGTATCAGTCGCAGATGGATAACATTCTTTCGCAAGAGTCCAACTATCACAGCCAATCGGGCCCGGTCGATCGTTTGATGTTCGATCTGCAGACGAGTTCCCAGTTCTCCCAACCATACTGATAACGGATCTGGCCGAACAATCTGAAAGCTGGAATGGCTAAAACGATGCAAAGCTATCATCAAACACATACGACACGGTGAACCATACTGAGGAAAGCACGATTTGATCGAGCGAGCGAAATCATGCAAAGGCTAACCGAGATCTTACGACAAATCCCGTAAGAGCATCATAGCGTGGTACGGAGCTCCCGCTGGTTGGTCCATCCGGAAATTCTACAACCCGTAAGTCGGAATGGGTATATCACCATTTCGTGACGGATGAGCGATAGTGGATCGATGCGGTGGTGCATGCCAACATGTGAGGTCTAGGATTTTCCGCAATTGTCTGGAATCGCCTTGCCGCACGGCTCCCGTTAGAAGGCGCAGGAAAGCGGGAATGCCACGATCAGTACTATAGCTCAGACAAAAGGCTTTTTTGCGCAAGAAATTGTGCCGTTCGGCATCTGGAGGTAAGGTCCGAATGGCACGCAATTCAATCTACACACCACTTGCCACCCATAGAGCCCTTCGTAATGTGGCGCACCGGGACGGACTCTCAAACTCTCAACTCCAAGCAATCATGGTCAAGCAAAGTAGCCAACCGTCATGTTCACGGTCGATTTGGATGCACTAAACATGCATATAATTCTGGCTCCTGGTAGAACGATGGCCAGGCTGTGGTAAGGATTTGAAGTGCAAGATTCCTTTTTCAGAAACCTAATTTCTTCGGTACCACCGATCGGCGCTGGTAAACTAACAGTTGCTTTTGTGAGTGCCCTAATGACCCAACAGGATTAGTGTGCAATCGTCGCGATCTACCCTACCGCAGAAAAGCTCTAATAAGTGTGTACCATACGCATGGTGACTAAGGCGTTGAGAATAACATACATCCCTCTTTTCGGTTATTTGGTTCATCAGTTTGGTTTCAGTTCTTTTTAAATAAGTACAGTATAGACGTGGAGTGGAGTAAAAAAGGCCCAGAAGATCTTTCTACTTTATGTATGATGCTCTTTATTTGCAATCTGATTCACCTCCGGCCATTAGGCGATTGTCAGGTGCATTCTTTTGCTTTGGGTTGAATAATAAAACTTTGTTTTCACTGCTAATTACAATTCGAGTCGAACATTTTGCAAAGTGTTATCCGAAAGTTCTTTCCGGTCATGCGTTTCGTTTAGGTAGGTGCTCTTAGGATGGTTGGTGGTTGGTGGTTGGTGAACACGGTGCTTCCGAAAATCGTGCTAGTTTAATTTTCGTCTTTGAAGGTGTGTTTGCTGATGGAGGAATTGCATCACTACCTGTCATGATAAACTGCGTCACATAACACAGCATGCCATTAAACAGAATGAAAAAATGTTCAGTTCATTATGCACTGATTGTATAGACAATTCCCAAGTTTTATCAGTGACTGTTTTGTTGATATTTTGATTGTTTTCTTTGTCCTTTGCATAGTCTGTAAATGTCACCGAAGCACGTTTATGCTGATATGCAGCCCTGAAGTTCTAAATCAGCAGAAAAACGGAAACTTGAAAAGAAATCATAAACATTGAGTCGATAACCTTGTTTGACGAACTTAACTTTAGTTTCCTATTTTACCACAAGTATATTAGGACAAAAATGTTTATGAAAAATACCATTTTTTTTAAACGTGTGCCAAGCATACTGTGCAGCCCTGCACATTCTGTTGACGTTTGTGTGTGGCCCGACACTGTCCGTTTCATTTACACCTGAAACAATGCCGCATATGGTGGGCTCCTTCACTCGTACGCATTTGCTCGCTCGTGTGTGCGTGTGTGTGTAAGAAGGAGTGCGACGACAGCCGATGTGATGCAGGAAGAAGAAAGGATGTTAAAGATGGGCTCGGAAGCTTATGTGCTAGGAAGGATTTGTGGTTGAAACTATCTGAAATTTGTAGTGAAAAATACCTCTGATACAACCATTGGATATCAGCGTCACGGCAGTAGCTCGAGTAAAAGTGTGTCCCGATTACCGTCGGACTTGTGAGCGCATCTTCTTGGTCCGTCTCAATTGACGGCACGGGTTCGATATCTACGCTCGGGTGCATTTAGTGCATGATAGTGAGAAGATCGGAAAAGTGAAATGAACGACGAAAGGAGTCGTCGGCATAGAAAAGTTTCAATCGAAGATGAATCATTCGTAGCAAGTAGTTGTTTTTCACTCGAAGAAAGCCAATGCGGAAGTTGGTAGTGCTCGCGCTCAGCCCAGCTCTGCTCTACGCGACCGAAAGAGGTAAATTTATATGCTACCGCTACACGGGTTTGGTTGAGGTTCGAAGCGAGCTGTGTGATTAGACCGTAGGACATCCTTGGATAATGACGACAGAGCGTCGGGCGTATGTGTAGGGTGCATCCGACTGAACCATCTAAATGGTTTGTGAAATGATTCCCATTGGAGGTTAGCGAATAGCTGAACGTTGCACTTATCTAGATGCTACTAAGCAAGGGTGGCTCTACTCATAACCTAGTTTTTAGCTCGGAAACTTTGAATCTATCTCCCAATGAATTGACTCTAGCCATCGACTATAAGCAACCGTTTTTATTTATCGTTTTAGCACACAATTAGTATCTACGTACGGTTAGTTGCGGTAGGAAACCGTCGTCGAGACGTTTGTTCAAAGCATTCACCTTGAAGGCGGCTCCGCTGCACAGACGTTCTCCAAAAGGATTCTCACAGCAATGGCTTGCCGCGCATCTTCCAACAATCCGATAAAACCGCGAAACTTATAGCGAACTATCTAAGCTTATCTGAAAGTTCCTTCAATTTTAAGACACACTGTATTTATTAATATTTATTTCCCTACGAGTTCGCTCTTATTAAGTAAGCCATTTAATTTTGGTTTGGCGTTAGTATAGTAGAACGATCTTTATATACACACATACAAAACAATAAGAAGTGTTCGAATGTCGAAAAAAATGTCCATCAGTCTATGTCTGGCAAACGGAGCCAATTCATGCGGCCCGTCATCCCCCGACGGAACGACCAAAGCATCGCAACCGAGCGCATCGAAGATGGAGCGGGATCGCCAAATAATTGAAAACATTTTCCCGGTGGGCTGCAGTAATGGTGAAAAGTTGCAAAATCCAAACAAACTCTGTCCAAGGACCGTCATACCACAGTTCCAGAATGCAACGGTATCGATGACGTACGGGTCAGGCAAAAGTAAAAAGAACTTCAGCAATTCATCGAATCGCAAGAAACAAACTCAGCAACACATAATCAACAGCTTGAAGTTGTGGAATCTCAAGATAACACCAAGCGGGTTAGACAAAACTGAGGATGAGCTAACGACAGTAAGCTCTACAGTGTATCAAAAAAAGGAATTCTTAAAATGCATACAGGCACATGAACCGGAACCGGTGAGTCGTGGTACGACGGCGACGGAAATCGTTAAATCGCCTACAAAAAAGAAAACACAGGACACAAAGAACATTAAATGCAAAGCAGAAGACATAAAAGAGCAGTCGGCTAGCGTACCTGCCAGCGGCAAAGCAGAGCACGACAATTTGACCGATGTAAAGAATCAAGCTGGAAAGAAGGTGAGTAAAATAAACTTCCTACAGACGCGTTTGCGTTTGTTTAGAAAGGATTGGGATTGGGAGAATTTTATTTTATAATGTTTTTGTTTTGTTGTCGCCGTTTCCTTCGCCGTTCAAGCAGCATGGCGAATCAGTAGATTCTGGTCCTGTCCCTGAAGCGGTTGCCGTCGATCGCGACGGTATTCCTAGGCACACCGCCCACTGCAACGACAAGTTGGCCATTTCTACGTCGGAAGAAACTACTGTCACCAGTACGAACCCATCGGCAACGATACCGGTTTCGCAATCGTCCACCGTTTCGGTAAGAGGAAATCAAGCAAAGCATCAACAAAAATCATATGCACGTTCGCATAACACCAGCAGTACCGCGGTTGTACCGAACAGTGCTACCTACACCGTGTCCGGTAATGGTGCTGACAAGTCGGTAGCCAACCGTGCGGGCAAAGGGTCAGTCTCAGTCGGTGGTCAGTCAAATGTTTCGGTGATGTCACTGATGATGCAGGGAAATGCAAAACAGAAAGACGCACCACCGAGAGAGGAACACATTCCTACTACTTCGAGCATATCATCCAGTGTTTCGAAACCAATGCATGCGAATCAACATATTCATCAGCATTCGGCGTCATATTTTCACACGCTCGGAACCCAACAGTCACCGAAAGCAGCACTGATTCATCATCAGGATCATCACCAATCGGTCCACCAGGCGGGCCATCAATATTCGTTCGATTTTTTGCGGGATGTTACTTTAAAGATGTCGCTTGCTGCGACCGGTGGCGGATGCAATACCACCGGCGATAATGCAATGTACTGTGGTTCGTCACAGATGAACTACAATTTTACTCATCAATTCCAGCAACACATGTTGCACCATCAGCATAACAGTCATTTGCAACAGCAAAATCATAGCACTGTGCAGTCACCTCACCAGCACCAACCACTTTTACAGATACATCGCATTATGCACCCGCAGCAGCAATACAGCCGATCGCAAACTGCATATGGCAGTGACGAACTACCGACACAACACTGCAGTGCGATGAATGAACCACAATCATTCACGAACTATACAGTTCTCAATGCGGGAGAGGTGCATCATAATTCCATGAATGGGAGTAAACATTTTGAACTTTCATCCTACCTATACAACCCGAGTGGGGCTATTCAGTCGCAGCACCAACAAGGAATGCATTTTCAACATCCATCTCTTCAGACACAGCAGCAACAGCAGCAGCATAAGCAACAACAACAACAGCAGCATCAGCAGCATCAGCAACAACAACAACAACAACAACAGCAGCAGCAACACCATATGCAAATGCATAATTATCACCAGAACAACAACTACCAGTACCACAACCGTAATAACAGTACCCATTTAAATTATGCTACCCAAAACGGAGGCAGGACTGTTGGTGGTCCCAACCGCGAAGATGGGGGTAGAGGTGGTGGGAAGAAATCGTGGAATACGCACGGAAAAGGAAAACATGCCAGCTCCATGCCAGGGAACGGTAATAAGCATGTCAACAAAGTACAAAGCATCGGATATGGATATCGGAAAAACTACCACCATTATAATAACCATGGCGGTAGTAACGGTGGACAACAGTACTACGATCATTTGTCTTTGCAGCAGCAACAGCAGCAACAACACCAACAGCAACACCAACAGCAACAGCATCATAATAAACAGCATCATTTGCATCGTAATTTGTTGTACGTGCGGGGCTACGACAGAGGGCATGGCGCCACAGTTCACGGTCACGAAAATTCCAATAACAACCGACGGCAAGATATGCAAGACCAGCCGGAATTAGCGCAACATGAGCACAGTCGCAGTCCTGAGGATAAAAGTGAACGGTTGAGTTCAGAAAACTCGGAAACATCTCAAGACGATGAACCGAACGAAACCGAACGAAGTGATGATGGTTCAGCAGCGACCGATGTACAGCAGGAAACCGAACCGATTACCGGCGACGGCTACCGGGAGGGGGATGTTGAATCGGAGAAGGTAAACATTCTCGATCAGCACGAGCATGAGTTTGTATACGACGCGAAGAAACGTTGCAGTGTGCCACGATCGTCTTCGTCTTCGTCGGTGGTGTCGATTCCGTCGACAGAGTCGTCGGCGCTATCGTCTAACATATCGCTGACCCACCTACTGGAATCAACGCACGCTGCGGGTCATGATTACGAGTCGGACTCGTCGCACTCGTCCGATTTCCAAGATGCGGGCTATCGATACTCGAAATACAATCAGCCAAACGATGGACAAGTGTACCACCGTTCGTCATCGTCGACTTCGTCGGGAGTTTCGTCTTCCGCCACTTACCCACCGTTAATGGAGTACATTCCGTCGACACCGTCCTCGCTGCATGCTTCATCGGCTGGGCTGGTGGATGATTTCATCGTTCGCAGTCAAAGCTACCATGGTTCGCATCAGAATCTTACGGCATACGGTAGCGGTGGCGGTGGTAGTGCTGGAGACGGCAATTCCCCAATCGGTTCCCCGAAAACAACTCCTAGACCCGTGACGGGGACGCAATCGGTACCGATATTTGGAGACCTCTTCGGCAACACCGCAAACGGCCATGGAAGCTCGATCCAATTCACAAACAGTCAGTCAACTGCCAGCCTTGGGAGCAATTCTTCCTTGGAACTGGCACTGCAACCAGCAGTGATCAGTTCTTCAAGTTCGTCGTCGTTGTCGGTGTCATCGGTGCCGCCCAACGATTTTCAGTCGATGCAGAGCGGACATCCAAAGACACGGTGCGTCTCCAAACCGCAACGTACGTGCGCGTTTTTGGGGTGCGGTACTAATGTGTATGTTTTTTTTTCCTTTTGCAGCAGTCAATCGGGTCGCACTTCGCCTAGTAATGGAAATGTGCACCACCGATCTAATCGGGCGACGGTCACTCTTCCGTCTGGGTCGTGTATCGCCACTACCAAAGGCCAATCTTCCTCGAACGGTGGTGGTGGGAGGAAAAACAATCAAGTATCGCTGACCTATGTCCACCGATCGTCGTTGCCGGCCGATTTTCAATACACACCTGCCGATCGTTTCATTCTGCGTGCAAATGACGTTGAAATGAAGCATCCGCCGGATATGTTGCTTAATGGTAGCGCATGGGACGCACTTTCGCAAGCTATGTGGGAAAAGTTTACCGCCGCTCAGCAGTCGGAAGAAAAGTACCTTCAAAAGATGCAATTGTGGCGCGATTTGTACATTTGCATAAAAAAAGGCTTCCCGAAGTACAGTCTATATCTGGTGGGCAGCACCATCTCCGGGTTTGGTGCGGACAGCTCGGATGTCGACATGTGTCTCGTGTCCCGTAGTGGCCCGAGCTGCTACGATCCACGTCTGGAAGCCCTGCTTAATTTGTCGTTGGTGAAAGAATATTTCATGGCCATGTCCTCGACCAGCTTCAGCGAGTTCAGCCTAATCCAGGCGAAGGTGCCAATTCTTCGTTTTCAAGATAATAAGAACGGAATCGAGGTTGATCTGAACTTTAACAACTGCGTCGGTATACGGAATACTCATCTGCTGCACTGCTACTCGCAAAGTAAGTACGACGGGCCACCGAAGCATTGTTTTCGAAAGTACTGATTTTTTTTATGTTGTATTTACTCATAGTGGATTGGCGTGTGAGGCCCCTGGTGCTGGTAGTTAAACTGTGGGCGCAACATCACAACATAAATGATGCCAAGAGTATGACAATATCCAGCTATTCGCTGGTGTTGATGGTTATTCACTTTCTCCAATGCGGAACCAGCCCGCCAGTGTTGCCGTGTTTGCACGCTTTTTATCCGGAAAAGTTTATGGTGCGTATACATTTGTTTGAAATTTAATGTTTACTTGTTGACTATTGCTTTGCTTATGAGACTGTTTTTTTTATAATTGTTGTAGAAAGTTGTTGATATCCACAACATTGAAATGATAGAACGTATCGAACCATATCAAACGGACAACAAAGAAACGTTGGGTGAATTGATGCTCAAGTTTTTGGAATACTACACAAAGTTCGAGTAAGTAAAGCTTTAATGTTATGTTATTTATAATGGTAAAGTAAGCATTGGATATTATCTATCACGTTGCAGCTACGAACATTATGCCATATCCGTGCGAACGAGTTCCATCTTACCGATTGAAGAATGTCGCCTTGCAAGAAGTTACAAAAACGATCCCCATCACTGGAAGCATTTGTGTATCGAAGGTACTTTGTACACACACATACACCGGAGTGGAGCATAATTTTATGGCTTTAATGGTTGTTTTTTCTTTTTTTTTGCACATTCTAGAACCGTTTGACTTTACCAACACGGCACGGTCGGTGTTTGATGGCGATGTGTTCGAGCAGATCAAGTCGACGTTTGCCACGTCCTGGCGCATGTTGAAGGAAAGTAAGGATTTGAGCATTCTCTTCGGTGAACCCCTGTTCACACCGGTCACTTCGACACTATCCATAACGTCGTGATCGATATTCGGTTTTGCAAAATTGCCACTACATCGGAGTGTATCGTGCAGATGCATCTAAAACTGTACAAGTAAATCGAACTCGATATGAAAAGACTGATGACTGAAGGCAAAAAAAAACGATAAATATTTCCAGAGGAAAGCAAGCGTGTGCATGAAAAAATCCGTGCAACAACACAACAAGTATTTGATCTAGTAAGCAATCAATGCGCTGCCATCGGGAAGTAATGTACCGGCTTAAGCAATACTATAATTATGGTGTTCGTTACACAGTGTGTGCTGTTGGTATCAGTTAAGGAAGCAATGAGTTTGTTTCTAACGCCCAATTTTTGTTGGTGCCCGAAGAATGGTGCTTACGCGTGTCGTCTGGAAGCGAAGCAGCAACTAGAAGTAACCGTGATGTCTGGAGAATCCGGAAAAAATACCGTATCATTGAATGATCTCGTTGAGTAAAACTTTAACCAACCCATTATGGTGCCATTATGAATGAGAGAACATGTGTATAGTAGCGTGAAAGCATTGAACGGTTACGTAAGAAGCAATACTCGTCAAAACACGGCCCATAGGGCTTGTTTACTAGTACATAGGAGTACTGAGGGACGTTGGAAGGACCAAAAAAGAAATACCCTTTGTTGATGGTTAGTAAAAAAGCTTCTAGATTTCGATGTCCAACAATGGTAGCACAAGAAAAACGGTAGTTTTGGTAATGGTTGTTTTTTTTTTTTTCGTTGGTCACAGCCCGTACAATCGCAATGAGAACGTGTTTTTAAATGCTGCATGCTCTAACCCTGGAGCGGAGTAGGAGATTCTTCGTTTTCGTAAGGCATCCTGTGAATCACGAAAATTGAAACTCAAAATCTCGCGATAAAGTTATGTGAATGGAGTGAGTGGGACAGGGAGGAAGCAGCTTGCCCGAATGTTGCAACGATAGGATGGGAGAAAATGCTATAAGCTAACGCACCAAGTGGTTCGTAAGGAAAGCAATAATGAAACGATTAGTCAGAAAACGTAGCAAAGACTAGATTAAACTGCTCACGCGCGCATACGCCACGTAAATCATCCAATACTTTAAAGAAAAGTCTTCATTTTTAATGTAAAAGTGTATAAAAGAAATTAAAACCCAACACGGCTGTGAAATACAAAAGAAAAAAAAAAACTATACTAAGATTGCATGAGCATCAGGCCGACATAATCGGTACGCAGGAGAAATACTGCCCAGATGTTATTAGAAGTGTACGGGGTTAGGCACTCAAAAAAAAAATGATAATTTATACTATATTTTTAGAGTTAATTTATACGAAACGTTCGTTGAAACTGAGCTGCGAAGGTAAAAGATTTCCGTATGCGTTTAACATTTCTTGCGCGATGGGAGGGTATCTTTCCACCGGTGCAATAAACTAGTGCAGGAAACGAAATGAAAATGCAGCATGCTGTTTAAATGAAATGAGTTAGGAAACTAGGAGGCTGAAAGTAATAATAATGAAAAGTAAGGGCATGTACTGGGGGCGAGAGCATAATATTCTTGGGTGCATAAGCACAAGGCATGCCCAACACACTTAAACGAAATCGAAATCATAAATTAAGTTCGTAAACAAAAAAAAAAACAAAAAAAAACAAACAAACAAAACGTAAGCCCCATGTCTGAGTGGTAGTGGCAATGAATGAATGTTTGGAAAGCAATTAGGTGAAACCAAATCGTAATATGATTGAAACACAAGATAGTAGGAGTTGCTGATTAATTTTTTGTAACACTCATTTTTGGCGCTTGCGAACGAAAAAAATTGAATGAACAGTTTCAAAAAAAGCAAAAAGTAAAAAAAAAAATTGAAACAACATAACTCTTATGTATGCGTATGCTTTATATTTAAAAGAAAAAAAAACATAGATGCTTTTACGACAACAACGGCCGTACGGCTGGTTGCGGTCGTATTTAGTTTACGGAACAGCGAATTCAATTGCCATTGTGTGACGGATCATCAATACTCCATGCAAATTCGGTCATGGTACATGTTTCTCACGTTGCACTGGTTGTTATTTGCTCACTTTGGTGATGGCATTCGTGGGACCGTATGTTCTGATGGCGTTGACACAGCCTTCGGTCGTTCCTGTATCGTAGCGAGGCAAGATGATCACACATCCGCCACAGTGCATATTTATGCACCACGCCGAACGACATTTTAACGTCATTACGGTGATGATAATGTGCACGGGAATATATTTCCGTTTGAGCTCTCTTGTTTGCATCGCCTGCTGTGTTGCTGTCGGGGTGCGTTCGGATGTATTGCCTCGAGGAATGCGGCGCTCTTTGACGCATCTGTTACTGTACAAAACTGCAAGAATGTAGAGTGCGCGTAATATGTTGAATATTATGTTTTATCCTATTCCACGAAGTGAAGATGCTATGATTATCATGCTTTAGTTACACGAGGTATACGTCGATTTTTCTATTGGAAAAAGTGTTACACTTATTTCCATGCGATTTAATCCAACTTTGGCACGTGCCTTTGGGTAACGCATTTTTCCACATGACTTGCGTTACTTTATATCCATCCATAATGTACAGCGGGAATGAGATGTCGATGTAACTGGCTTTTCGTGCGTGCCGTAAAGGCCAAAATGTTGCTGTTTGGCACCCTCGACGATGATGTTGGTGGACGTAGCTTACGATACAGCAGTAGGTAGCGAAATTCGGGAACAAAACCTGCGAAAGTCGTAAAAATAGACTGGCGTAAAAAGTTGCTCGGCTCCGACGCCTTCGTAACCGTCGTTAAAACTGCATCGCGCGGTTAATGGGCTGTCTATGCGTGGCTCGTGTTGTTGTTGTTGTTGTTGTTTTTTTTTCGTTTCGCATTTTGCGGCACAATTTCGCTCACCACCAGATCAACCGGTGCGACGATTGATGGAGTCACATTGTTCCATCGGTGACGTACCCGATGGTCGTAAGGATGACCACCGATGGTATCTTTGAAAGGGCATGGTATTTTCGTTCGATTCAATGGCCCGATGATCGTTCTTTGTCTTGCGTCGTAGCGGTCGGTTAACCGAGTTCCGCCCAGTGAGTCAGCAAACCGACGGGATGTGGGATATTTTTATCGTGAACATGCAGTGTGTGGGTTGTGGTTTTATTGACTTCCATGGGCAGCTGGTCGAAGGCAAAGTTTTTGATGTTTTGGGCCTATTGCGGGAGATAAGTGAAATAAGCTTTCCCTTCTGTACGACACTTCCGGGGCGGTTATGGCGTGACGGACAGAACCGGCGGGAGACGGGATACTATCGTCAATGTGGCACGTTCCGCTCAAAATTACCGTCCGCAAAGTTTGTGCAGTGGGAGTCCATATTCCTGCTATTGATTTTATGTTTTATTGAACAGAATGAACCATAAAAATAAATAATTTCAGACCTGACTTCTTGGCTTGAGTCACTGAATCGTTCGGGTTTGGTTTCGGCTTTGTTTCGCTCACAGCGCATCCCGGTAGCCCTCCCCCCGCCACCCCCGCGCCTTTATTCCGTTAGTTTTTCGCGAAGAAAAACTCGTTGAGTCACGGCCGTTTGGAAGAGCTCTGCACGGAATTTTAGTCCTTGTTTGGGAGGGGTAGAGCAAATGGAAGCGGAAAACAATAACATCTTGTTATGATGATCATTTTACTTTTTACTCCCAGCATCGGTATCGTCCTGCGGAAGGAGATTCAGTTGTACAGATGTTTGCAGCAAGGGAGAATACTTACAGAGTAAGAAAAAAAAAAGAAGCACAAAACATCCGACGAATACGATTTATGTGGATGGGCAAAAGTTTTCCCAAAGCATCCTCCTGCTCCTGCCCGGTGGTCGAATTGGATGTTTGGCTCGTGTTTCAATTCAGCCGCCGAACGCCGATGGCAGCGCCTGCTTCGAAGGAGTAACTTTCCCGGGTTACTTCGTTGCAAACGCAATGGAGCACTAATCGCGTGCGAGGACGAGGGAAGTGTTGTTTGCAGCCAAGCGTACAGTGAAGTTTGGCATAAAGCAATCATTGACTTTGGCCGCCCACCCCCCCAGGTCGACGCGCTGCGGAATGTTTAGCTGTAAACGGATTTTGCATAAAGTATTGTTGATCGATACTCGCCTCGTTCATAATATTTCAAAACAATGCCTGTCTGTAAAAATTAATCAAAATAATGAACAACACCGCCAGGAGGAGGGAGTATTATGTGAGGGGTCAAATTGAACCACCTATTTCTGGGAAGTGACAAGAGATTGCTTCCAATTCGCTATTGATTTAATGCAATTTAATGTTCCTCAGGTATGACGTTTCATATAAATACCTTTAATTGTTTTGTAAAATTCCATCACAACAATTAGATTATACATTTTTTATTCACAATTTGATCATGGCAACAGAAAATGGCAATGGCCGAAAGGGACCGAACCAAAACCGGACCGAGTTCGACACAAATCCCTCGATTACTAGCACACGGTGCATTCCCTTGTGGCCCGCTAACATCATCATGTTTATCTCATTAATCTGCTTTTACGGCTTTCATCCGGACAAGCATTCGCAACAACAACAACAATACAATAACAACAACAAAAAACGAGCATAATTTATTGTGCAGCATCGCTTTGCTGCACCAGGGTCACTTTTGATCGGAAAAGGTGGGTCGGTTGGGCTGGGTGCAGGTTAATAGAATAATTAAGGTTTATTCGCTCGCAATCTGTGAACATGGGAGATTATCGCTGATCGCTGTTGTTGTACGGGAATGGACAGCTAATGAAATGAGCAACAATTGCACAGAAAGAGAGAGAAAGAGATGGAGAGAGCGTCAAACGAAAATAATCGATAGCAATTCAAAATATGACCGATGAAGCAATCAGACGAGCAAGACAAATACATTTGCTTTAGCGAATTTAATTAGATTGCACAGTGTTTCAGCTTGATAGATAGCAAGTCAAACAAGCGCGGTACATTTTTCTTGCTTGACACTGTGTTGTGCGACAAAAAGAGAAAGAAAAACAATTATGTGTCACCGAGATCCGAGCAGCTCATCAGCGATCATCTGACCGAAATTCAATTTAGTCACCAGTGCGCGGTGTTCGCCGTAGTTCAGCTGCCACGAAAAACCATGATGATGGTGGTGGTGGTGCTGACGATCCGGCCGTCATCATCGTCATCGTCATAAGCATCACGGCATCCGGGGGTTTGAAACATCCACGCAGTTGGAATGTGAGCCGGGTCGAACGTGTATGATGTCCGCAGCCCGGAAGTCGCTGTATGTGTTCCGTTGTTTCGCCCCTCCCCCCCCCCCCCCCTTCTCACACCCCTCTTGTGCTGCTACTTTTGAAGCGGTAGAGTACCCTGTCTCGGGGATGATGGATTCGTCGGAAGCAATTGACTGAGGATTTATTGAATTTTATTATTATCCTCGATGAATCGTGCAACCCGCCGGACGCTCCGGGACCGGACCAGCCGGATAGACACGAGCGAAAGAGAGCTTAATGCACCTGCCCGCCGTGTGTGTGATCGGTCGGGTCGATGTATTATATATTTAAAATCTAATTATGCTTGTTAATTGCTAAACCCAACTGAAGCAATCTAGCGCACGGCACCGGCCTGTATCGTGTTGCGAGCTTTGAAGCAAACGCGGTGATAGTTTTGTAGGACATTTGGTGAAAGCGGCCAGTGCCTATGTAGTTTCGAACGATTATTGCATCGCTAGGCCGCTCAGGGCCTCAGGATTCGATGATGGTTTTTCCGACCGCGGATCGAAATCGAATTCGACTGCAACGAATCAAATCCGGTACCAAAACCAACGCATCATCAAAAAAGCACCCGGCACCGATTGAATGTTTCGAGTAAAAGATTAATATATTCATTAGTGACAGTGACAGAGTTTTCGGGCAGGTAGGAAGGTCGCCCAGGGAGTCTGCACGAAGGTCAAAATCATCAATCCAAACTCCCCGGTAACTGTGGCACGATTTTGGGACACGGAAATTTCGCCGACTCGCTTACGGCAACGGTAGTTATGGCAAAGCCACTACATCCGAGGGCCGCCGTCCCTTTCGCATTTGTATGGCACGTGCACGGTACACTCGCTCAGTGAGGGCGAGAAAGTTCGGTCAGGATCCGGACCTAATGTGAGCGGAAATTATGTTAATGCTGGTTTACTGTTGAACGGGAGCCATTTTAAGCCGAAGTTGCGCTCCCCGAGCGGCTACGCCGCAGTGGCTGATGAGTTTGACAAGGTTTAATCAATTAAGTTAATCCTCCGGTTCTTAAGCTCCTCCCTAATGACAAGGTCCTGGCTTTTTGGGAGGGGGAGGGGCGCTTTTCATTTGAAAGAGGCGACCAAAAGTTTCATCCAAGTTGGCTCTGACAGTGGCGGGACGGGAAGTTTAAAACCCTGTTCACTACGATATGCCTAAATGGAGAAGATTGTACTTTAATGTCACAATTTTCTTACATGATGTCCCCACCAAAATTAAGGTTAGAAATGATTCTTCCTTTTCAGTATGCAGTGTGCACCTGCCACGTTGCAATTGATTTCAAGTACCATGACCGGAGCGGTATTGATCAGACTGCAGTTCTGGGCATTCGCTCGTTACTTCCGATGCAGTACATCCGGCTAAGCGATGCAGTAATTCGTGGTATTCGTGGCAGCGGAACCTTCGATCCGGTAAGACATGATGCGGTCGTTTCGCTTCGATGTCCCAGCGCTGCTCTCCGTGGGGTGTGCTTACGTACGTTCTGCGCTGGTACGCGATTGTGACAAAATGAGTCAAAGATAGACGGTTATCGTGACACGGACACGCTGCCTCCATTGATTCCGCTGCAAAATGCACTGACCGACGCCTTCACAGTACGTATCGATGGATGAAATGATTGCCGGTCGGTTTCTGCCACCACACAGTTCGAAGCGAAGGTAGACGCTATTTAGTTGACCTTTCTGTTCATCGATGTCAACCGTTATTGTCCGGCAACCACGGACGCGATACATCGACGCCCAAACGCCCGTTTCGGTAAAGGCACAGGTGCCCGTGCAGTGGACCGACGGACCGAATGGGCAGGCTTAACCCGACCGATAACAGGATGGAGCGTTAAGAGTGGTCGTTTCGAGCGCGGCTTAGACTTCGATTGGAGAGCTCTATTAATTTTGGAATCGTAACAAATGGATTTAGTTACTAATGCAACGCCCCAAACGACCACCGCGACCGGGACTGCCAGCCAGTGGATAAGAGAACTTCATCAGCGCTACATTGCAAAGCTCTTTAGTGCCTGGCGATTACGGTTTGTTGTACCATTTGTCGACTGCACGTGGGGGGACGGAAGGCTACCAACGCAGGGAAAAGTGCCACCGAACGAGTCCGACTAGCCGACAAACAATGGGTCGTGGGAAAAGGTCGGTGCAAAACGTTTTTTC
>JXWZ01012436.1:0-11724 GCA_000956215.1 Anopheles farauti No. 4
GAAAACGTCCAAAACAATCAACGTACAAATCTGTTTGTTCATGTTCTAACCTTATTGCCTACAACTAGAATATTTTCGTCGTGTTATGTTTTCCTTTCACTTCGTTTAGTTAGATTCTCTCATCAGCCCATTACGATTTAGAATAGTGGTAATAATATGACGATATAGGTTGCGCTCCCTAGAGCCTACCTTTTGTGTTTATAATTTGTTCGGCACATGTCGATGCATCGGATACATTTTGCGTAACAAATTTCCGGCTTATAAACTTATATGACTCGAACAAACGATTTTGGCTAATTTTGGCGAATGTGTGACTGTTCCAAGTCGGTCAAAATCGTTTGATTAAAAAGTTGTATGCTTCAGCCGCTTTCCTCCAAAGAAACAAAATCTGTTACGTTATTCTTTGTGTTGTCGTTAAAGCCATATTTGTCTTGAAACTTTTGATTTGCGCAAAAGGTTCCTCAAGATGAACTAATTTTGTCTTTTGTGTCTCTATCGTCCGTTTTCTATCATTTATCGCCACTTAATGATTCGCTTACTACTCTTGAATATTTGTTTCCGATACACACCAAGCGTCTTTTAACGCACCAACGTGTGGCAGGGAAGAACGAACGAAGCCCACAATTACACCACTGTATTATCTTTCTCGAAACATCCGTCAATCTAATGAAAACCTGCTTAAAAGGATAGGGTGTGGTATTTAGCACTCTTACAGCCGAATGTTGCTGTGAACGTTTGACCCATTTCTCTTATCCCCCAGTAGTGGTGAAAGGCCAGTCTTCTCTCTGTCCAGTTCTGCACTGCATTCGTTACAGGAAATAAGGCAATTTCTGACGCACCGTGAATTCGATGAAAGCACGTGAGTAGTGGTTTTTAGTTGTTGTATTGTAGTAGTTTCTGCCGCGCGGGATGCAAATCTTCCAGCATCTGTGATGAAGCAACGGCCCGTGCCATTATTCAGAGATCATCCTGCGGTTCAATCTTATCCTCGCGCGGTAACAGTACTAAATACTGCCGATCGATTTCGTCCTGGCGTTCCATCATCTCGGCCCGCCACGATGCTTCGGCGTGTTCGATTCCGGCAGCGGCTGCCGCCGCTGCTGCAGCAACAGACGCATCGGAACGCATCATGATGTCCACCGCGTGGCAATCGCTGTTGTTCGTGATGCTGGACAGATGCGGTGGCGGTGGACCGCCACCACCACTACCGACTGCCGCAATCGTGGCCGTTTCGTAATGTGAACGCTCATTGTACAACATTCCGCTGGTGATTGTGTGTGTTGTCGGCTGGTAAAGGCGCTCGTGCATCATCGAGGGCGAATTGAGCGACTGTTCGTACTGCCGATTGTCGAGCAAATAGGAGCTGGTGATCGTACTGACGACCGGGTAGTAGTGCCGCTCATCACCCCGATACGACAACGGCACGACTGGTGGCGGTGGAGCGGCATTCGAGAGGCTACCCCCGCCACCACCAGTTGTCGCGTCTCCGAGAGGCCCGGACGATGGTACCAGCCCGGTTGGTTCGTACATGCGTGTATCACGGGGCATCATGCTCGCGGCGAACTCGTAACGCTCATCACCACGTGGCACTGGGATGTACTCCGACTGAAAGCTGTTGTCGCTGGTGATCACGGTCGTGACTGCGGTAGCCGGCGCAACTGCTTGTATGGTGGCAGGCACGGGTAGAGCCGGTGTCGGCGTTATCGACTGGTAGTATCGCTCATCATCGAACGTATCTGTTTTGTAGTGGTTGCAGCAGAACAAGAAGGAGCATACGAATATTCACGAAAGCAGAAGTACATTCCCATCATCGACAACCCCCCGACGAAACCAACCATCACCAGAGACCAGTCGGACGTAGAAAGGTTCGGACGTCATACGAACGAAATTCGGTGAAGTAAAGAAAAATTGTGTATAAGTAATAACAAACATAGAAATAAGTCAGTAAAATTTTGGATTTTCAACAAACTGGAGTGTACCTCGCTACATCTTCGTTCCATGAAAGCGTTTGCTAGTGAAAGGGCTAAAAAAAACAACGTAACACCCTGAAACTCGATCTTTTCGATCAACATCTAGAGGAATAGGTTGTCTTTTAGCACTCCATTCACAAACCGTTTCCGAGGGGAACGAGGGCCGTAGGACGCACACGCCAAAAGTTTGTAAATTTTATTCAACATTCCCTCCGAGGGTCCATTTGCCATTACCCCGAACGGGTGTAACGCACAAACGGGATCCCCTCGGATGTGTTTTTTTCTCTTCTGTCTATTATCCAATTCATTGTACACGACACGCACACCCTTATATCACACGGTAGCTGTTTGGTAGGAAGAAATTGCATTTACACTTTGGATAGTTAGGAACACTATCGGAACACCTTCGATGGAGGTATCTTTCGTTTTATGACTGAGCATAGCGAAATAGCATTTAAATATTTAAGAAACCATACAATCGTAATTATAATAATTAAAACTTACAAACACTTTTGATTCATATTTACCACAGGTTCTGCTTCTAGGCGACGACGGTTGCAGGTAGAATGTTAAAATTTAATGATTGAATTATTTAAAAAAAACGACGAATATTTTCAGACGGGACCCCTCTCCCACATACCACTCTCGGCACTAAAAGAAAGATCAAAGATAATTAGTAGCAATGCTGTTCGTGGGAAAGGTGATGAAATAAATCATATATAGGAATTAATGTCAATTCAAGTCAAGTCAAAAAGTCGCAATGAAAGAGAGTCGTTTTTAACAAAATGAGAAGATCGTGTCGAAAAAGAATTGTTAGATGGTATTATCGCTGAACGATATTACGCAGTACAGGTTCAAGGTATTCCACGTTTTAAGTACACATGGAAAGCCTGCTTTAGCTATCTACTATTGCATATAGAGACGATTTTTAATTCTACTAATGAAATGAGTAGAAAATGAATTTCAATTGTACATTCCGTACACGGTTCACGTTATTTTGCGCAAACGATGGCATTTTGCCACGAGTAGTTCAGGTAAAAATCAACCGGATATATATTTGTTGTATTGTACTTAAGCCGTTAAGCAAGTTCTATGACGGCAATGACCGAGTTTTTGTTGCAACAGGGCAGCGAAAATGATATGTTTCTGATTAAACGATAGTCAAAACTGTTTTCAGTCTTTAGTTAGCCTATAAGTTAAACTTAGTTCCGGCGGAAGACAATCATCATAAGCCAAGCTTAGATTTTGTATGATACCGGTTTATGTTGCAACCGACAGTTGTCTATTATATGACCTTCGATTCATACATTTCCATACATGAGAGGAAACAGAGCTACAAGCTTTTCTTGGTTTGGTCGTTTGGAGTAATTACTCGTGTTTTGATTCATCTGTCTATGCATCCGTATGCGAGTTCCTCATTCGTTGATGAACGTATGCTGATGCGATCAGAATTAAAATATTGCCTTCTCATAAATTAGCATTTTTTCCAGTGACAATAAACGGTGGAGGTGTTAAAAAAGAAGACGTTTGGAGGGTTCTACAAATGTGTTGGTGCAGGGTCTGTATAGTAGAGAGGATGGTTCTTACGGTTGAGGAAAATCTCCATTCCTAAATCCCCAGGACGGTCGGTCCCATCGGATGGACTTTCATTTCGGAGACATGTAGTCTACACACTGTACTACCGAGATGATCGCTATCGGGGAAGATTAGTCCTCGTATGTTTCGGCTGGCTTGGTTGGTTCTAAAAATGGGAAACACTAGGTGGTGCCCGTGGCGTGTGCCCGTGCTAGAAGCATCATTATTTGTACTTACATACACTGTCGTGCGAGAGGAATGCGGGAGATTAACAAACTCCACGGCAAGTGCTCTGTTCGGTTGGTGGACGGTCGATTTCACAATCCTTCCAGTAATGTTGATCATGCTGTGTGTCACACTCATTGCCACTGTTTGCGTTTGCTTCTGTACAAGCGTATATTAAATGCACGCGTCAATGCACACGAACAGGATGTGCTGCGAGTGTTTGAGTGTGCACGGCATACGATTCGTATACAACGGCATTGTTTGGTGTTGCAGAGAGATCGACATTTGTACGTACTACACACAGTGGTAACCTTCCGTATTTTGAAGCTAAATAGGAATAGAAATACAATAGATACTTGTTCCAAAGTGTGGTTGTTCTAAGGATTTTTTTCTTTTTTGTTGACAAATGTTGAACGTTCCTTTTCGGTAGAAATAGCATCTCTGGCAGTTCTTAGATGATTATACACAAATGCGATCAAATGTTCGAACACGCCATCACCTGGAATCCTTCATGGCGCTGCATTCTATGGACATCGAGTATTCCCAGTAGTTCGGGATTGTCAAACTTGCTGCACAGTTTGATAGAGAATGAGTTTTCTATCCTAATGGCCAACAAGAGGTTGATTGTACATTTGATTGTACTTTTTAAACTTCTGTCCAAACCATTTTGGATTACTACCTATGCCTACATTTTTCCGCACGTTGCACCACAAACAAACTCACTCTCTTGAAACATTTTATTTTTAGTTTCGTATAACTGTAAAGATGGAAGAAACGAAGGTTAAATGCCCCACACTAACCACATTATCGTGTGTGCTCACGAGATGTCTTTATAAAAAAAATGCAAGCAGACAAACTAAATAAACCAAGTATCTGCACTTATTGGTTTTACAATTTTATTTATAGCTTATTTTTCATCTATTTAGAGTTAGGATTTTTGTTGTTGTTCCGGTTGCGACATTCATTCAGCGCAGCCATGGTTTTCCTTATCAAGGGAATTACAACTTACGTCCAGATGTTTAATTGTAAATACCATCGTGTATGCTCTCTTTTCAATCATTTTGTCCTTTGTCCGCGACAATATGTTACTGCCTTTGCGTACACAAATTCCTTCGGCGAAGAGATCGACGTGTCTCTCACAGCAGATGAAGGACCAGGACTGTAATTGAGCCGCCAGCCGGTGGTGATCATATACTCTTGGATGGACTGACTGAATGACTGACTGTGTTGTACAATTTTGGTTTTTGTTCGTTATTCTTATTTTTTCATAATTCGAAGTCAATATCATGTAAGCAATATGCAATTTTAATAAACTGCCAAATGCTACCCGCATACATTCACACGATGACGACGAATATGGAGCGGCGATTGAATGTTGCTCATCTTGAATCTTGAATCTTATATCTATTACTTTACTGATACATACGGATCCTACAAACAAAGGGATCTCTTGCTTATGATTAACCAAAAGCAGTACTATTTGAATTTGTTTACCTGTTTCTAAAATGGTAATAAGGGTTGTGATGAGAACAATTCTTAAATCGAATCGTTTACTTTAGCATATAACATTTCTTCACACAATACCCTTTACTTAATATCCACTCTTTAAAAATTGTGACAGACCTTCCTGCTAGAGTTCTTAGCAGAAACTGAAAAAGTGATCATCGCGTTTAAGTAGTTATAAATATTTGACCCAATACATGTGACGCTGGTTTCACTGTCCCCTATTTAGTAGCATCAGTTACGCATTTTAATATTACTCGTGCGAATTTACTTCTAACCTGCCCATCCAGATCTAACACCAGATCAGGGACGATGATGTTGTACAGAGTAAATTGAAATTAGAGAAACAAAAAAAAAGTTTATCACACAATCTTGTTAGCTTCACTGGAAACGGGACCATTATGTTTTTTTCAACTATTTTCATTCATGATCGAAAATTTGCCAACATTTTCTTTCCTAGAACATTAGGGAACGGTGGTCCTTTGCGGTTGATAAAAGCGAGTCAATACTTTCGACTGTACTTTTAATGTTATATATCGTGTATGGTCCTGTGTTAGAATTCCTTGCAAACGCATTCGTACATTTCCATTGAATGTATCCGCCGTGTGTATGTATGCGATAAAATGATAATTTCCCTAGGTTTGTATTGTATGTAGTTATAGATCCGTATGCGTCTTAGTAGCCTTATGCTTTATCTACACCACTTCTAATTCTACTTGCATCGCTTCAGCGAATGCCCGTTGATTTATCAATCGATCTATGATTTAAAACTTGCATCCTGACACAATGTCCCTCCTCTTCCGTCAATGTGCTGGACAAGCAAAAAATAAAAGGAAGAATCTGAATAAAAGGAGGGACAGAACTTGTCAAATTAGCGAAAATAAATAAGTTCTATGTGCACGGTAAAACGTTCTGCTAAAACAGGTTTTCTACGTCTCAGAGCGCGTAGTATTAAAGATAACAATATATGAACTAAGTGAACGTGACGAACATGCAATGGAGGGGTGGTGTGTGTTTGTAGCAAATTTTACTCGGCTGCGTGGGGGAGGGGGGGAGGCAGCGAATCCCAAGTACTTAAATTATTACTTTACGAAAGCAATTCTCATACCACTCGCGTCGAATAATATAGAGTGGCGCAATTCTTATCATCAGTGGGCTGGGTTTGGCATGCAGTGATTTGTTTTCAATTTTCAAGGAATTGGAACATGGACAGTAATTTGAAAACAATGCACATGCCTATTGGTAGCGTAGATGCATTAGATACAACACTGTGCAAAGCGAAAATTTGAAATATTTTCATTGGTTAGATGACCCCGCATGCACGCACCCCTCCCATCCGGAGGAAAGTGTATAATCAATTATTTAAAGCAAGCGACGGTCCCAGCTTGAATTGGGCTCGTATCGCAATTAGAATCGGCGGCTGAACAGACTACCCGCCAACCGGCCAATATTGTCTCGGTTGCTGTTCGAGTGTCCACCGCCAAGCCCACTGTTGTTACTATTGTTGCCGCCCATCCAACCACCCTTGTTGCTGTCGTTGTTGCGGAAATTGTTGCCACCCGAGTTGTTGGAGTTACCTCCGCCAAAGTTGTTGTTGTACGACATATTGTTACCGCCGCCACCCAAATTGCCACCGCCCGAACCTCCCCCCATGTTAAAGAGTCCTTGTGGCTTCTGGTTGCCGCCGCTACCGCGGTTGCTGCAACCGAAATTATTGCTGTTATCGTTGAAGTTGTTGCCACCACGGTTGTTGGTGTTGCCACCACCGTAGCCGCCACCACCACCGCCAAGATTATCGTCGCTGTTGAAGCGACTGTTGGATGAGTTGTTGCCACGGTTGTTGTTCAAACCAAAGGCGTTGTTACCACCGCTGCCGGTGTTGTTACCCCCGCTGTTGCCACTGAACGGGCCATCATTGTCGCTGTTGAAGCGACTACCGCCGCCGCCACCACTGTTGCTATTGTACGAATTGCCACCGAAGTTGGAGCTTCCACCGCCGAAATTGTCATTGCGGCTGCCGCTACCGTAGCTATCGTTACTGCGGTTGCCAAAGTTGTTGCGGCCACCACCACCGCTGCTACCACCGAAATTGTCGCTACTGTAGTTATCGTTGCGCCCCCCAGCAAAGTTGTCGTTCGAGTAGCTGTTGTCATTGTTACGACCTCCTCCAAAGTTGTCGCTCGAAAAGTTGTTGCTACCCCCACCGAACGCATTGTTGTTGCCCCCGCCAATACCCCCACCACCGCTACTACCGCTGAACGAATTGTTGTCGTTAAAATTGTTGTTGTTGCGGTTGTTGCGGTTATTGCCACCCATGTTGTTGTTCGAGCGGTTCATGCCCATGTTGCTACCACTGCCTCCTCCTATTCCACTATTACCACCCCCACCCATGCCTTGATTGTTGTTGCTACCACGCATGCCACCACCACTGCCCTTATTCATGTTGTTGCCACCAATGCTGCCACCAGTACCAACAACGCCACCACCACCTCCACCCAACTGCATGGAGGAATTCTGCTGCTGCAGATTGTTGCCTCCGCCGCGCTTGTTCATATTGTTCATATTGTTATTGCCGCCAGTGTTCCGGTTGTTCATGTTATTGTTCATGTTGCCGCGGTTGTTCATCATACCGCCACTGCTGTTACTGTTGTTGCTGTTGTTGCCACCAACACCACCGAGCACACCGCCACCACGCGGGCCACCACTATTGTTCTGGTTCTGGTTGCCGAAATTATTGGCACCAGCATTGTTGTTGCTGTTGCCGAGGCTACGATTGCCACCGACGTTGTTGTTCTGATTGTTGCGGTTGCCACCGCGGAAGTTCATGTTCTGATTACGATTGTTCATATTGCGACCACCGCCGCCGCCACCGGCGCCGAAGCCGCCATCGCCACCACCACCGAAGGCATTGTTACCGCCGCCCTGGTTGGAAATCGGTGGGTCGGCGTTATTGAAAGAGCCACCGCCGCCGCCACCGCGGTTGGGGCCCTGATTGCCACCAATATTGCCAGCGCCGGCGGCAAGGCTCTCGCCAACGTTCTTGCCAGACATGAACGCCAGGCGCAGCAGATCCTGGATGGCTTGGTTGTTATTAAGATTATTGCCACCGTTATTGGGATTGAAGGGCGGTACATTGCCGAAACCTGCAAAAAGAGAGAAATCGATGGTTTGGGATGAAGAGAAAAACGTGTATGAGAAATCATCTCCCTGCGGCAGAATATGCAACATATCCTCAGACGAATTGGAAATGTGTACGACAATCGCAAACACTTTACACACTCTCGTCGCCAATATTAATGATACAGAAGATTTGAATTATGTAACACACTATATACTAATCCATCCAGTCGACTCACATACAACTCTCTGTCGTAGTAGGCCTTTTATGTAGCATTTATGCTTGTTGCTTGGATGCACAATTCGTGGTTGCCGCCTGTGTGAGTGAGAAAACTGTACAATCCCCAATCGCGAAGGTGGTTTGTTTTGATTGCAGATAAAACCATAGAAATCATCGGAAATTGTCGCGCTAATCAACGAAGATCAATCCCGAATATCCAAATCCCACCAATCACAATAATTTGATGGCGGTAACTGCTATCTCACATCTCAAGCTCAACATGAAGGCACACGGCTGGTAGAAAAGGCACATTATGATGCGCACAAAGAGAGATTTGTCGAGCGGATAAATTAAAGTGCATGGTGTGTCGAATGTTCGTTTCTACTAAATACTTAAGTAATGTACTTAAATCATATACAATACTGATGAGTTAATAGTTCTATTAAATGATGGAACCAAAGCGAGAAAACTAAGGTTAGTTGCATTGCTGTTGTGTTCTTCCTTAAAGTGTGAGGAACATTTGATTCGTGGTACGATGAAAAAATTGGCTTTTAATGTTATTAAACTAAAAATATCTATCAAGAAAACCTGCAGTATTAAATTGTAGTTGACGAAGAATTTAGGATCTCTACAATATACATATGCTAACCAATATAATGATTAAAATTGGCAATATATAACACTGGTATTTAAAACAGTTCATACATTCGTAGAACCGTTTGAGTAGAATACGGCAGCAGGACAAAATGATAGGTTTATAACATGTAAATCAAAAAGAACATGATATATTTATATATCAGCTGCTATACAAAAAATCGTAGGACAAGCAGCACGAATCCACCATCTCATGCACTTCGTAGGGAAGTCGAAAAAAGACAGCAATGTAGAAACAAATATCTCACAAAGAAATGTCCCCTCGCGTTCAGGGCACATGAGAAATAGGAGGTAATTTGAAGTAAAAATTGTTTCAAATGAATACTGTAGGTAAATACACAGGATAGACGGAAGAAAGGAAACGCAACTGAGCGGTAGATGTTTGGAGGTGCTTACCAGGAGGACCATTCATGCGGGGGCGCTTGCCACCACTGAATGCGCCGGGACCGCCAACGACATTGTTGCCGCCCATAAGTGGACCGGCCCCGGTGGTCTTGTTCAGCATCTTCGGGTTGCGGCGCATCAAACGCACGACCGTACCGAGAATTTTCGGATCGGTCTCGTTGTACAGCCGGCGGCTGACGTCTTTCACAATCTTCGAAAAGACACAATTGATTGGCAGCTCTTCCTGCTTCATTTTCAAGATCTTCTCAACGTCGGCACTGTCGGCAAACTCGACGAATGCCAGCGAGCGACTCTTTTTGGTCAATCGTACAACTTTACCTAGTGGGCGCATCTTACGGAAAATGGCGTCCTCCGACAGGTCTGTTTCGTAGTAAGGCGTGAAAAAAATAGAAGAAAATAATCATATCATTTTTGGATCTAATTTGCACGAAGGCACGGTGCCGTGAATAGTGGTATCCGTGATCCCGTTTCGTGACACAGTTCTTTATAACATTTGGTAACATTTTGTGATAGTACTTACGGTCAGTAATTTTCGACAATTTAACCGTCTTTTGTTGGTTAAAGTTTGAATCTCCACGTCCTGGCAGCACATGCAGGTGCTGGTTGTTCAGCATCTTCTTGTCCAACTGTTTGATAGCGTTCAGCATATCGTTGCGTCGTGTATAATACACCATTGCCGTCTTCACAGGCTGCGGTGCGCTCAGCCGATAGGGCAGATAGTGCTGAGGTGAGAAAATGAACTTGACTTCCCCACCAAGCGACGAAAAGAACTCGCGAATGACGTGCGTGGGACAACTGAACGGAATGTTGGACACGTACACCGGATAGAACGCTTGCAGCTTCTGCAGTATATCCTTGTGCGACTTGTCACGGTCCGCTCCACCAGGTGTGCGCGGTTCGCGCGTCTTACCATCGGGGGTCGTACGTTGCGTCGTAGCCTTACGCTTCACACCAGCTGCACGCAACACCAACGGACCGTCGTAGGGCTTGACGGTGATGGTTTTGGTGGCCTCCTTGTTGGCCTCCGTTGGAGTCGGGAACGTCGTACATGCTAATGCCTTCTCTGCTGCCTCAGGTGTCTTATAGCAGATTATAGCATTCTCCACGCAGTTGCGCCGGTTGACAAAATCGATCTCACCAAACTGCTTGAAGTGCTCGTACACATCCTCCTCCGTGACGGTGCGTTCCAGCGGCGACGCATAAACAGACGTCTTGTAGTTCGGTAACAATGCCGACGACAGGTGCAGGGCATGTATGCGCTTGCCTTCGAATACCTTACCATTAAGCAGTTCGGCTGCCTTTGCCGCCTGTTCTTCGGTTTCGAAGAAAATGCGCGCATAGTAGTTGGAGGACGCCTGAGTAACGTGATTTGCGATCGCTTCGGTAATGGTGCCCGCCTCGGAACAGGCCTTCTTCAGCTCTTCCGTGTTCTCTACCCACTTCTGGGGTACGTTCAGCAGCTGCACCCGATTACGGTTGCGGAAGAAAAGCTTCGCCGCACGCCACAGATCAACGTGCTGGTTCTGATCACGCCCGTTTACATCGTACGCCTTCAGACCAGCCGCGTTCAACTTTTCGAGCACTGCCGTCTTGTCCACATCCTTGCCGAGGTGCACGTAACCGAGCGGGAAAAAGATGAACACCTGCGTTACCTCGCAATGCTCTTTGACTTGATCAAATAACTTCTCCTCAGTCATGTCGTCATCTACGACGACCACGATCACATCCTTCTTGGTGTATCGTATCGTTATGTACTCGAGGTGGATGCGAAGTCGACGGCCGTTCAACATCGAGCCGTCCTTCTCGTCGCAAGCCTTCTGTGCGGCCGTTTTCTCCTTGAACACCAGCAGAGCAAGTGTATTGCGCAAGTAGTGATAAATCTCCACACGCTCCACCTCATGTCCGGCGAAGTGATCGCGCAGTTGCTGCTCCGTTATGTCCTTTGGCAAATTACCCACGTTGATAGTACGTTGGTGTTCTAGGATTCAGACAACCAAAAACATAACTTTTCAATCAAATGTAAAAATATTCACGTACTGGTGTACGATTTTGAGT
>JXWZ01012441.1:0-12676 GCA_000956215.1 Anopheles farauti No. 4
TGGTTTGTGTGTGTGTACTATCACAGATGCTGCATGCTGTACGATCGTTTGTTCGCAATGATACTGTCGAGTTGGAGTAGACTCTTCAGTCCAGTCTTGAGAGAAATAGACTGCATTTTTAGTGAATAAATCGAAATCTAAAAAAGATAACCAAAATGATGTCCAGCAATAATTTGGAAAAAATAAAAATCCATTTTATGAAGCACGCGACTGATATTAGTTATCGAATTATTACAAACTTACTCACGGTAGAAGTTATACTCAGTTATTATAAACTATTGCTTGAAATGTCAAAATCCATTATTCGTAAATACATTTATAATTTTTTTTCAGCAAGAGACATTAAAAGATAAGTCGGTCCCGAAGCGTAAGTAAAACGCTGCGACTTTATTGCACGGACTGCACGAGCTCGCTTTGCTGCCAAATTCCAGCGTGCTTGCAATAAAATGCACCTCCTTATCTTTTGATTGCGCATGCATATCGGTGTGACAGTTAATTTGCAATAATGTTAAATCACGACGCTTCTCCAAACAAAGCGCACAGAAACGAACGGAGCACCGGAAAACCCTGTGTGCGTATCATCCGGTCCCAAGTTCGCAAGCTACACACACAATTCGGGGCATTTCCATCGGGTTTTCCGCGTAACATTTTACGCTTCGCGTTGCACTTTTCGAGCAGTGCGGGGTACGATGTTCCATAAACTATCAGGCAGCAGCAGCAGAAGCAGCAGCAGATCCAGTACAGGGATTTTACTATTCGAATAACAAAAAAAGGCACTCTCCGTGTTACTACAGCGATGCCCAGCGGGAGGTGTTGCTTCCCCTTTGCCCGTAGCCCTGCATGCTGCGTGCACCGTGGTGCGTTACGGCAACTTTCTCACGTGTAAACATGGGCCGGGAGCGCCCATTACACGCCACACGCACCACCGCACGCTTTCGTTGAGGGACCGGGGGTGATGGGCGGAACAGCCGAACCGCTGGCGGAACTTTTGTAAATCACTTCTAATTGCTTGTTTACACCATTAAATTAGTAGTGCATTAGAGAGTTCGGTACGGGTCGCCCGGGAACCTCAGCTCCAGCTGCGATGGCGCATGGGGCCGCAAAAACCGCGTGCGAACGGATTATCCCATAAAGTAGTGCGAGCAGTAGCAGCAGAAGGCGGGAACGGTGTGCGCCTGTCTGCGTTGCATTCGTAACTCGACCGAATGGTGTCTTACCGCATAGAAACGCAATTCCCGCAGGCTCACCCAATGACTTTTCCATCCAGCGAGGGAAATAATCACACTTTATAAAACGCAATAGAGCTCGGCCTACCCTCGAGTGGACACACACACACACACAACAGAAAGGGAGATAGAGAGTTACCGGGGAGAGAGAGAGAAAAAGGAGGCAAAATTTATTGAGTAAATAAACGCCGAACAAAACATCGGACAGTCGAAAGTGATCGACCGCTTTTGGGTATGTAAGACGAAGCGAGACATGCACCACCTGCATTTTCCCATCACGTCCACATTCCCTTTCCCCCGTTGCACAACCCAGTGCAAGTGCACCTGCCTTTGATCATGGGCAGGCGCGTTCGCGCTCGCTCGAGAGTGTTTTATCATTCACCAGTGCAGCAAAGATCGATCCACGCAGGCAATTGATCAATCGACCGTGTTTAGGGCGACCCGGATTCGCGCCGGTTCGTCGAGTTGAACAATTTCTCGCTTCGTCTGCCGCCCTGCCGCCACCAGGAAGTAGCGAAGCGGTTGTATCAATTTACCATTTCGTTCGCCGCGATCTCTCCTTGAACAGCCAATCTCCGAGGGTGAACCCGGCGCACTCGAAGAACGTGAAACGTCGCGTTACGTAAAGGGTCAGCAGCAGCGTTTTAAGACATAACCGAAATCGATTATTAGTACTTCCATCGTTCAATGTGACAATATTCTATTTTCTCCCCAAATAAAAAACTGCATCTTGTCAAATCGATGCCAAAAATCGATCCACCACCGTGTCGATCGGTTCCAGACGGTTTCAGGCGTCCATCTCTGGCCATCCCGTAGTCGGCATCGTCGTCTCACTTCAAACGCAATTAGTGTTATTTATTTTCTCTGCACCCGATCGGGCTACTAACTTATCCGCTCGAACATCAAGCAAAAACCAGAGACCGGCTGCGTCGTGGTCGTCATCGGCGGCCGCTGCGGCGTCATCGGCCGCTTCACGGCTTCCTCTCTAGTGAGCTGCACGATTGTTTACGATTCGTCCGCCACCGCCGTGGCAGAAGCAGATACGGACCTTCCCACCTTACCCCATCCTCCCGGCGACCAGCACTAAATTAGACCGATACAAGAGGCGAGACGGACGCGAGCACCGAGATCAAGGCCACCTGATCGAAGCCGCGTGTTACGCATCACTCTCGCGGTCCAATCCAACTCCTATCGATGCTTAGATTTTTGACGTATGAAGCAGGTTGCACCAGTAAGTATCACTCCATCATGGTTTACTGCTCGTTTAGTACCTAATAAGCCATCCCGACGGGGAGAAGATCGAGCGTTCATAAATTACGCATTCGAACGAACGGTTTCTGCCGGTGCGGGTGAGGGTTGAAAAACGATAATTGCCATTGAGTGTGGAAAAATTTATGATCCCTTCCGACGCGCCGGTGTCTTAATTATTGCTCGATTATCGACGAAAGCCACACTTCCCCGTGTGCCGCGGTGGAAGAGAAACGAGCTGTCGTGTCGACGAGCGGATCGATACGATTTTTTTCCCACTCTCCCTGTCACGGAACAAGCGGCGATCATGTTTTTAGTAGTCGGTGGTAGTAGAAAGGCACTTCTTCGCTCTCTCCCGCCGGCAGTAACTCGCTGATAAGCGAACGATCGGCGCACCAACAGCCGACGGGCAAATTCTTGTTGACATGCGCTAATCCGGATTTGTGCCGAGTGCCGAGCAGGACAATTAATCAGCGACATAAACGGCCGCGATATGATAAGGGGGTCCCGCGTCCCAACCGCGTCCCGTGCGTGCCCTTGGATGTCACGGACCGGCCACATGTACGCTCGATGGTAGATCCAACATTTGACTCCGTTAAACGATAATTGATCGTATCGTTTCTTCTCGATCACGCTTCGGGAGCTCACCGGACCACCGGAGCTACCGATCCGCCCGGTAACAGGTATAGCCTTCCCGGATTAGCAACCCGATCACGTACCCGGCACGGATCGATCGTTCGATCGGTTTGGGGCACGTTTTCCCGCGGGGGGCGAGGCTACCGGCTCAGGTGACAAAAGTCGAACGCAGTCGCCGAAACAATGAAGCTATAAAAATTCAAACACACACTCGTGCGGCACGAACTTCATCGACGGTTTCGTCCGAAGGGTTGCGAACTTTTCGTGCAGTAAAAACGCGGGTGCCGGAACGCTCGAGACTGTGACAGTTGTGACGCAACGGAAAACGTACGGGTGGGAACGCGGACTCCAATGAGCAGATTTATGTACAAACCACGATCCCGATTAATGAGCGTTATTTACCATTCAACTTTTTCATTACGCTCACCCGGTTCGCGCCGAAGCAGCTCCAGCTCGTTATTTCCGGTAATCGATGGGTTCTAGTGTTCGGAAAAACAGATCCACTCCCCGTCGTAGCGAAACCGTGCCTGATTCATCTCGGGCCTTGTTTGTTGCTTCATTCCGCGATTTAATGTCCCTGCCATCAGCATTGAAATGGTTCACTTTCGCTTGTTGTTACCAGCCCAGCGATTAACCTTTCACCCCCGTCCGTAATCCTCTCGACTGAAACAGGTCCGGCCAGATCCAACCGCATCTCTCGATCGTTCGGGACGCGTTGCCAGGCCAGACCCACCCAATCTGCCCGTCAGCTGTTTGCTGCGATGCAATTATGCTTCAAGGTACGTCTGGAGCGGATCGGGTAACATTTTGCAGCGGGCAGCGTAATTTGTCACCATTTCGGTGGGATCAAATTTACGGATGTGAATCGCACGTAAGTGCGACGATCAGCTAGACGTCCCCGTCTGGGGAGTGTGGCCGACAAGAAATCGGAACTATGCGGAACTGTCGCGTGTGGCGTTTGGGTGCGGCAGGAACTTCACGTGTCAGCTGATTGCGAACAGCTTCGCTTCCTAATAAATAGCTCGGAATTGAGGGAAAAAAAACGTTCTTCCATACGAACAGTAATTTGAGCACCGGAACAATGTTACGCCACCTTCTACTTTGCCCCAAATTGCCGTCAGCTGGGCTGCAGTCCGGCGTGCCCTGTTTTGTCCACTATGGCACAATTAGTTGCGCGTGCGGTTAAACCTGCAGGGAGTTCCACATTCGGACCCTGCCACAACTGGCTGATCGGTTCCATACAAAGTCCGTAATTTGAGCATCCCCGGGCTGGATAGGATTTCCTGTCGGGCGTATAATTCCTCCCATTGCTTCCGACCGAGCGCCACCACGTCGGAAAGGAAATTCGGGAATTCCTCCACTTCAGCAAAAAGTTTGCCAAAAGAAAAAAAAAAAAACGCTGAAACGCTGAATTGATCCGAACGCTTCACCGGCAACTGACGTCACGGGCGCGACCGGTGAGGAAGCACTTTTGTCATGCTTGATTAGCCTTTTGGTGGTTCATCAGGCATACGTTCAGCTATGAACTATCGACGGGTAAACAAGCGTAATTTACATGTCTACAAATAGATTCACAGATAGTCACGTTGGATCCGTAATAGTGAGTAGAAGAAATGATAAACGAGCGATGAGCATATCCTTTCGAGCAATTTTCGCTCGAAATAGATCCTTTTTCTTAGGAACACCGTCCCACTTACAATTCAACCCCGGGCAAGCGAAAAGCTGGAGAAAATCAACGATAAAACCCACGTTGGCACACTACCGAAAATGCCAATCCAACTTTTGCTGCATCACTATTTCGAACGATTGTGCTTCGTTTTGGATCTAAGAATCTAGCTTTGCCTATCGTACGTAATAAAACTTACCCCAGTTGTACGAAATGTCATCGTTGAGCTTCATCCGCTCTCTCTCTTTTCTCCGCACACGACATCCCTCAGGAGCTAAACTAAACGGTGTGCCAAACCCCTGCGCGGACGCTCCATGGCCCCCAAAGAGAATTAAAAATCACGACCATAAACAAATCCAGACACAACAATAACAAACGCAAAGGAGTCTCGCCGATCCGGTGCCGAGATGCGCGGGACAGGAGAAAAGCCGAGGAGAGTCGCTGTTAATTTTAAAATTCTTTTCCCGGCACCGTACCGCAAGCTCGATGCTTGCCCGTGCGCGGTTCGTGACATCATTGGGTGTTTGCCCCGCAAAGTCGCAAACCCCGCGTAACGCTGGCGGCGTCCGTGGCGGCGACGCACGTCGGTCTTAGGTTTCCTAATTCCACACGGGCCGGCCGGGTTTGTTCTGGGGGGAGGGAGGCGGTGGGTTTCCGTTTCGGGGCCTGTCAAAACAAAGCATCACTTTCCGCACGGCGAAGATGAAACCGCCGGGAGCCGCGGGGACAACACGCTTCGTTGCTGAACTCATCGGAACTCACGTTTGGCGCCAGGCGCCAACTCAACCAGCGTGACAGCTTTTAAGTGCCGCTCGCTACGGCCTCGAGTTCTACGAAGTTGTCTCCACCGCTAGGGGGAGTTGTGCGCTTGTATATGTGTGTGTGTGTGTGTGACAGATTCAGGTCTCCCGGGTGGGGAGTTGGGCGTTGGGATTAGATAAAAGTTATCCGCGTACGGGGATATCTGGTTCCAGGAAAAGCGTCTCCTGTTGCCGGGTGCGTTCGTTTCGAGCAAACCGTCTGCCGCACGGGATCGAATCTTTGCCGCGATGTTCTATTCATAGTTTTTCCTTCGCGTGCGAAGGGGTGTGCGGGGTAGAAACTTTGAACAGATGCTGGCTGCACAAACCAGCTGATTCATCTGGTTCACCGTGAATCATCGTCTGCTTGTGACAATCGCAATCGAGCACACGATTAAACAAACAGTTTGTGGAGAACAAAAAAAAAAAAGATCAGTAAACACTCGTCCACAAAAGGATCGCGCGGATCGATCACCGGAACGGAAAGCTTATACCAGCATGTCATGGGCCAGGGATGTACCGGCAGGCGCACACACCACGCGAGTTGCCGATGAAAATCAAAGCATACAAAACGCACGGCGACACACGATTGGGTAAATAAACAAACTGCGGCCCAGCGAGCCCGGGTGAGAATGATGCGAACGCGATTAGGAGGTGCTGATGGAGCATCTCCTCCACATTTTCCATCGGCGCTAATGGGTGTGGTGAATCAATTCGATTGAAGCGCGCAGCTCAACCTCAAACGTACAACGAACCGGAGCCGAGGCACCCTGCACACACATGCGACGGTGAGAGTGTTGCTTGGGCACGCCGGGGCCAGCGCCAGGGACCGAGCGTGATTTCCCTCCGTGAATCGAGATGGCGCTAATTAACAATGAAATAGTTTCAATTAATGGCTGGGCGAGAAACAGGGCCACGACGAATCGATGACGATTGTGAACACTACCACCACCAAGCCGGCCTTGGGTCAGATCGTCGGACTGGTCCGCAATCAGTGCGATTCTTTTCCAGCTCGTTTTGGGTCTACTACGCGCACGACGCGGTAAATCATCATCAAAATGGCACCATTGTAAGGTGCCCATTGCGTAAAAGTGGACCGAGCCACATGACGAAACAAATCATGAAAGTGTCTGTACATTAATGCAGATACGGTTTAATTTAAAAACATAATAGATGATCATTTGTTTCGAGAAAATATATTAAGGGCATTGTGTTCAAGTTAAAAAGCGTATATAATATGTAATTGCCCTTAAATTATAATAACAAAAAAATTTACCAATCAATCTGGTTAACCAATTTAGATGACAATTTGACCCGCAGTTGGATGAGTGTTAAAAAAACTATTTGAAAATATTTTCAATAATTTTATTAATTTTAAATTCTACCGAAGTGTTGGGCTCAAACGATATCGGTTTAATAGTCCGAAACGAAAAACTAGAATAACATATAAAAAACAAAATAAACGATAAAACTTCAATAATAAATTGTCCCCGTTAAGAGAAGGACCGAATTAATAAATTTCGTTATAAAAATTGTGAAAAAGCTTTAAGGAGATCGTTTAACATTTTTCATGATGAGATGAGATTGATAATGCAAAGGAAAATAAAACAAAATATAAAAAATATAACAGAACCTGAAATTAATCCAATACTCTATTCCGTGTACACTATCCTAATCCAATGTCCATATTATCTTATCGTTTATCTGTCCGTCTTCGTCACTGTGAACAATGACGCAAACACAAATTGAAATCTGAATGTTTTTTGCAAATATTAATCCTTTTCCATTTCACATGGTAATCTTCATAACCCAACCAAAACATGTTTTTACATTTTCACGTAATTTCTAACAAAACCTGGAATGCAAGTCATACACCGAAAATGACTATTTCCCATTTACTTTCACGTACTTATTAACTGACATTAACTGACTGACAATGTCATGAGGTATCCAATGAAATCTATGGAGGTACACACGTACACTCACACGTCGGGAGCAGAATTAAAATGGTTTAAGCAAGCTGAAAAACAGCCTGGCAGCGCCATCACCGAAACAGCCTCCGGCAAACACACCCGTGGAACCCGTTGGCGGACTCCATCACGCTGGTCACTTTACTAATTTGATTAGAACTTCTTTGTACGCGCTCGGCGTAACTGCTGCTGTTGCCGTTGTCATGTTCATCGCCGAAATTGACCGGTTTCTTTTTTTTTTCGTCACTCTTCTTGTGTGCGTACATGTAAGAGAAAGAGTGTGGCACTCCACTTAGCAACTCGTGGCACGTTTTTCACGTTCACGCCAAACCACCCCCCTCCCTCCCCCCCCAAATCCTTCCCCCAAAAAACACCCAACAACTGTTTCAGCAGTCGGCAACGTAGGGCAAGCTAGGAATCACTCGCACGGTCGCACACGGCATTCCCGTCGGGCGGCATTTTTATTTAATCCTTTACTCTTGTTGTTGAATAACACATAAGATCCCTTTATCCCTCTGTCACCCTCGTTCTCTCTCTTTTTCTCCATGGTTAAAAAAACATTCCATTCCAGCTGCCAACCAGTTTGCTTCGTCTCGCTGGGAAGTTTAATTCCCCAGATTTCGGGTGGGAATTTATCGGCGTGCCCGGGCGTTTCGGGCGTTCATTTCGGACACCACGCTAGCTCCGTATGGGTCAAACGATTGTGTTACTGCCAATTGCTGTCGTATGTTTTGTACGCTCTGAAATGAAATGAGCTCATATCACCGCGAGCGGGATAGTTTCTTCTAGAAGCTCGATCGCAACTCCAGATGCTGGCATCAAAGTGCTCCACCACATGATAAGGACATCACGCACGATTACGCTGAACTGAATCAAATTCGCAACATCATTCCTCACTCCGCTCGCTTTCCCGCATCAACGTGTGCGCAATCAAACAGCTGTTTTGGGGCGGAACCCTAACCTCGCAATCGACCGCCGCAAGTAGTTCAACCGAAATTTCATTGCGTGTCTCCCACATGAAACCGGCAGCACGAAGAACAGAAATTAAATCTATCCGATAAGGCCTGCAGAGGTTTGCGGCGGAGGTTGATAGTGTAAATGACCCCCACACACGCACACACACACACACGCGCACGCGCACGCGCGGTGAGACAAACAATACAAACGAATAAAATAACAAACAAAATTCCACAAACACTCGATCCTTCAGCGTGTGGAAAATGGAGGCGATTTTCGCTGCCCCAGCCGACCGCAGGAAGAAGCACCAGCAATTTGTTCGACATGAACTAAATTGATTGTTCCAATATTTCATGCCCCGTCTCATGACGGGTGATTGTGGGGTTAGCGCGTTCACCGAACCTTTCGGAGCGCCCAATCTTGTCGTTACTGATCGGTCGTTCGGTCACATTCAGGGTGCGCGATTGGCGCGAAGGTGGCTGGTGAAATCGGGCCAGCGCGCCCAACCAGCCCAACGTTTTGATTGCGAACGCTCGGTTTCAACATAAATCATCGCACCACGATGAGCTGGCAGTGGTGTGTTATCATTGCGCATGTTTTTTCTGCTCCGAATGGTGGCAGGAAGTTCCGGAACCCGACGCCATACGGCGTTGGATGCTGGATAACTAGAAAAAAGCCAAATTGTTCACGTTCGAACTCGTGGAATGCGCCGTTGGATTTATGACATTTTCGCTTGTTTTACTAAAAGTACGAAACAACAAATCAAATCATGCACGTTGATCCCATTGTAACAGGCTTTATATGTGCTAATCACATTCAAAAGTAGATAGAAATAAATCCCGAATTTAGTACGAAGAACAGTATGATACAATCAAACACTAATAACATTAATAAATTCGTTCATTTTTAATGAATGCCAGATCTTTCGATATTATCTATTCAAAGTTCTATAGAAAATAATGATTATACATAAGATCCGGAGTGGACCAGATCTCGATCTTAGCAGAAAAAAAACATTACAACTGCTTTACTTAGCACGACCACTGACTCCAGAATAAATCAATAAAGCTGATGGTAGTCAGTAAATAGTCTTTATATTCTCTTCATTAAAAAATCGATGTAAAAAAGAGTTCGATTTCAACTCGGATCGGATGGAATCCCTCACAGATTCTTTCCTTCCTAGCAGTAGTCTCGCTTTGTGCTCCATCGGCACGTTCGAAAGAGACGCTCGGTAGGACAATCGTGCCTTTCCTTTCCGCACAAACATCGAACCGCAGCCCGTCGGCATTGGTGCGTACGAAAACCCAATCGAAACGGGGGTGGAGCAGTTGGCGACTTAACTGTGGGCGGGCTCGGCGATCCTTGTAAGGGACGCACGCGTCGTCGGGCACAGTTCGCTTCCTTCGAGCGCAGTGCGTACCAACACTGAGCATAGGGGTATGAAACGTTAAAACAAACATCTTCACTGCTCCCCGGAGCGCAAAAGAGCGAGTACTGTTGCGGGTTGGGTGTCCGTCGAACGGTGGAAAAAAAATTAAAGCCTCGCTGCGATGCCGCGAACAGGTAAGGGCTTCGTTGCGGGTACCTGACGCTACCGATGCCTCAGGTTGCCTCTTCCACGTTCAATTAGCGTGTAACACCTTCAAATCAATGAAGCAGGTCCGTAAGGGAAATCCACCCCGAATTCAAGAGTGAGCGAGTGTGCGACGACGAACTTGACGACACGATATTCCACCGGGACGGAGGTAAACGTTTCATCTACCAGCTAATGGACGAGCAGGTGAGAGTTTTTCGGGAAGAATTGTCTCGTTCCGCTTCCCTCACCACTTGAAACCCTGTTCTTACCTTATGTTGTTGACGAGACGATGCTGTTGCTGCACCCAGGTACGGATACTGTTGGCTCGTGCTCGTTCCGGAAGACTACAGACTGCTTCTCGGCGATGCAAAACCGATCACCCGCACCGGCAGTCAACCGGTGGTCGGGGTTTTTGATAGAGTGATCAATCAGAAGCGCACCGATGCACACTTCACACCCCCACACATACACACACAACCACCCGCTTGTAAAGCCAACACCCTCACTTACACGCACCCACCACTACCCATGCACTGGCGGCGGTTACACGAATCCAAAACACCACTAAATACACTACGATCGAGTACCGCTGGAGTAAAACGCGAGCGCGAGAAAGAAAGAGAGAGCGAGAAAACCCACAATCAAACAACTGGAATCGCGATCGCTACCAACCAATTGATCGGGCGAGGCCAGGGGCGGCCGCAGGATCGGGGCCGGTTCGCAGCAGAATCAATCAAAATTACGGCAACCAGCGTCGAGAGATTCGGGCTGTCAATAAACGTCACTCTTCATTAAAGCGAGCCTCGGGGCCGGGTGAGCAGCGGCAGCAAAGGTTTCCCGCTTTTTGCATCCTGCCGGAGGATAGGGATAGGCACCGAGACGAACCGGAGACCACAGCAGATTCTGCCGCCCCAACCTGAACTGGCCGGTTATAGTCTAGTGTGGAGTCTCTAAATCAATCCCATCCACAGTCCCAACGACACGGGAAGCTTTCTGGATGGGGAAAGCTTACGAAAGGATCGCTGATCGTGGTGGCGTTCGGGGCCTAGAAAACAGTGACTTCACTTCATACACAATTATACACAAGCAAACACACACACACAAGCGCGGACACAGACACAGCCAGAAAACACTAGATACGTATACTCACGCAACACTTAGCGCCGCGAATTCGAAACCGCGATCACGTGTGTGCCTGTGTGTATGATTGTGAAAGGGTGGAAAAAGTAACACCCCTCGATACCAGCGACCCAGTGGGTTGGGTAGAGAGGAGAAGGGGGGAGGAGAGGTAGAGAGGGCTTTCAGAAGTGGTAGAGGAAAGGGAAGGCCTGGAGGGTTGCGCCAGGTCGATTGGCGCGAACCGGGTCTGAGCGGTGCGTATTGCGTGCGGTTGGCTCCGTTCGCCGCTGCGGTCACTTGTTTTCTCGTATGGGTTCAATTTATTTATGTGTGTTTTTTTTTTCTCTGTTTTCGTCATATTAATATCCGCTCACATTCGACGGCCAGGTGCACACTACTAATTGATCGATTAGGGGTACGCCCGGGGGGGAGGGGAGAGCCCTGTGAAGTCTCCAGTTGTGGTATTTGTTGTTATGTTTCACGCAGCTTCTCGTGTCATATTTTCGAACGAATAATTTAAGATTAATTTTCAAATTTTCACTCGAACGGAAAACACACCACCATGGTGCGTAAAAATTTGCGTACCTAAATGATGTGCCACTGTTTACTTAATTTCACCTCGAAACAATTTTCCTTGTCTGCCCTCACTACGCTGTTACTAACCTACTAATTCACTTCACCAAAAATTCCATCCGATTGCGTTACGGGCACGTTCCCACCGAACACGAACGGACGGGGTTTTACTTTGAGGCGTACTCGTTGTATCCTGCACGGTGTTGTATGCGGGAGCGACACATAAAAACACGCGCAGCAAATAGTAACAGATCGCAACACGTTCGAGTCACGACGCGACCGCGTCCGCTGTTAAATTCAAAATAAGGGCGAAATCACCCCTAACCGCATGAGCAAGCCGTCGTCGGCGAAGGGAAAACTCGGGTCGCAGCAAACACAAACGCTGATGATTGAGCGAGGCGAGCGGACAGAGCGAGATGCAACACAAGTGATTCCGAACGAACGGTCGCTGGCGAAGATAGGATGGTATATTTGCGAGAACGGGATGCCGAAAGAGAGAAATGCACGCGGCGAGAGAGACTTTTGCGCTCGCACATCAGGTTCATCGGTTGAACTTGGACAGATTCTGGAAATACCCGTTCGAGCAGTGAATGGATCGCTTGGAATCGGTTTTCAATGGTTCGTTTGAAACCAAAATAATGCTTACTGTTCTGAAAATGTGGAATATTATTTCCAGATAGACAAAAAATTTTTTTGAATGAATTGCGAAACTTTTTCCTAAATCGATACACCTGCATATCACGGGTCAATAAACTAAACCCGGGTCAAGTATTTAAAATGTAATTTCATTTTCCTTTTTGGAAATGAATTAGAAGATCGATTCAATTAAGTTATGAATTAACATATTAGATAATCGATTAGATAATCGAAAACCTTACTCCAGAGAACGGAATACATCATAAATT
>JXWZ01012445.1:0-11776 GCA_000956215.1 Anopheles farauti No. 4
CGGTTCGAAATTGTAACGAAGCACAGGAAAAGAAAATAAAGCAGCCAGAGAGAAAAAAAAACATAATAATGCACAGAAAAAACATCGTGTACCGTACAGGATTCTTACAGGGGATGTTTTCTTGCGACGATCTAGCGGTACGTGCATCCTCGGACCGGAACCTACAACCTGCCATACGAGCCAGGCGCCCACAGCGCCAATATTTTTTGACCATTTCCTTCTCCAAGCCGTCCACACACGGGACCGAATTGCGGCCGAAATGTACACGGCACGCTGGGACGGTCCAAAAATAACAGCCCCTTTTTTTCGTCTGCGCCCAACGACAACGACGTACGTACAAAAACCGGGAGCGTTCGGGCCGAGTCGTCGCGGAAGGAAGTGGTCCGACGGATGCCACGGGCGTGAACCGGGACGATGCCGCTTCAGAGTGTGTTATTTTGTTGCAATCGAATTTTATGCATCCAAAGCGTGCACCAGTTGCACCGCCGACTCCCACCACCGACTGCCGGCGTTTTTACGATGTCGCGTCGGTGAGATCGGAATGCGTTCCGAGATTGCCCAACGGGTTCGGTTCGCCCCACAAGGTGGCCCCATAAAACTTCCGTACAGCAAAGCAACAACAGTGATCAATCCAAATCTACTCAACTTGGCCGGCCGTTTGCTCAACCCGCGCGAAGTCTATTTCAATGCACTTCCACCGAAGGCAAACGATCGAAATGTTTGCATTAGTGTGCTTCCCTTCCGTTTGATCTGCCTAGGCTTAATGGTATGGAGAGTAAAACAAGGCACGCAAATTGTCTTCACACCCAGTATTAAATTGTAGCGAATTTTCTTCACTACTGAAATGATCTATCGTAGCTTCTCACGCAGTTTTTTTTTCTCATCAGTTTCTCCATACAATCAGTGTACCGTATCTAACAAGCCAACGTATCAAAGACCCCGAACCGATGATGGTTCGGTTGGGTTTTAATTAAATTTTTCATCGCGCACCTGCGATTTCCTAGGACGGCGAGGTAGCGAATGCACGAACAAACATACCACCGACCGTTTACCAGTTGTTTGCTCTCCGTTCGTTCGATTTAGACTTTTTATAGCCACTTCCTTGCCACACCGCACGACGATTTGGACGTTTTATTGCAATTTTATTCGCTGTTAGTAGCGGTACACATGAAAAGAGCGGCCCCATGTGCGTGGGACGTGGCATCTCCGGTGCACCTTTTTGCTGATTTACTGAGATCGAACAATCGATTTGCGAGTGAAATGCCGTCAGATGGGCATTGCTGGGAGTAGTTTTTGCTCCGCTTTGCGCAAGCTACCTACCTATTTCTCCACCCCAGGATCACTTTCTACGGAGGGCGAAATTGTGGCAATTGAATCGTGTTTTGCGGGGTGAAAATTTAGCCAACTTTCGTTTCTGATCAGTGTTGGAGCAATATGGTTGAAAGAGCTTACCCAATCGTACTTTAAACAAACATTTGGACATGGGCAAAATTTTGCTAAATTCATGAATAAGTCAAAGATTTTATTCAAACTCGAACCTTTTCGGCAAACTTTGTCTATGCAGTCATTTAGCAAGAATGTTTTATAAATCATATTCTAAAATATATTAATTGTCCTAAAAAAAATACATTAACGAGCATCCATTAAGTGTTTTTTGCCCGTGAACTTTTTCATCCCTCATTCAATGCACTAAGCTCACCCCATCGGACCAAGTCCGGCCGGTCGTCAAATGTCTGAATCGCTAATACACCATCATCAAACAGCATTATTATCATCACCAGCCACCAGACACTATCATTATTAGGTCCAAATGTCTACACCACACAAAATCCATCCACCATCATCCTGTCAATGAACGAACTCGCTCCAAGCCGGACCGGGCAGTCCAAATACGTTTCCACCAGCAAACGATCGCGAGTGCTTGTGCCATGGAACGCAGTAGAGCATCAAGAATACCAAGGATTGCACGTAGAAAGCGGGTAGAACCGAACCGAACTCGCTAACTCGGTGCCGGATCACTAGAACGTGAAGTCCAATTCAATTGAGAGCACCCACCGACCCACCAACCCACCCAACCAAATGCCTCCAAGGACACGAGCGAAGAGGGTGCGTGTCGGCGATAAATTCGCAGCAAATGCGATAATCCACTTGCAGACCAGTCGAGGCTGACCTCGGCTAACGTTGTCCGCCGCATCGCCAGCAGGCACCAACGAGCGGGCCACCCAACTGGCTACTAATTAATTCAACTAGTTTCTGTTGCTTTTTTTTGATTGTTAGCTGCGTGACGCGTCCATCTACACTTCAATGCGGCATTTCAAGTGGACGGTCTACATCTCGGATGGTCAAGAACTGTGAGCGGTGTGGGTCTCAGCGAGTGCTTTCGCTATGCAAAAATATGCACATACCATTCGGAATATTTCGGATTAGCTCTCTATATCGTCCGAAGTCTACATGGTGCTTTCAAGTGTTATTGCGATGCGTTGCGTCGCTCCCTTTACCGCGGCTCCACTTGGTGTGTTCGAACTGTGGTCTTTCTACCCGGTCGAGCCTTTCCGAGACACATCATCATTTCTTTGTCCGAAATGAACGAAAAAACCCTTCTTTATTCACAATTCCAATGATGCTATCTCGCTGCAAAAAAGGGCACCGCGCCGATGCGTTTGTCGGAAATGAGTAATGTTGTACATCGCTCCTATGCCGCCGTTTAATAAAACGACGCCACCAGCAAGCAATCTCGAGTACATGAGCAATCTCGATGCGATGTGCGAACGGAACCAAATTCAAGTGTCAGCAGCGCGCACGGTTCTGGTTTGTGTAATTGCAGATTCAGTTTGGCTTGTGGCAAAAAAAATAGTTACAAAAAAACAATAATCATCCTGCTGCTAGGCTGAAGTCAACGTACGCAAAATCAGCGTACTTCACAAATGTCTTTTTAATGTAAGTGCAATCTCTTTTCCACCGCAAACATCCAGTCAGAACCTCTTCATCTTTGAATCGGTGTCGCCTGCCTCATGTCATTAAATTTGAAAGCCGCACACTCAGGTCCGAACTCGCGCGGTGAAATAAATAAAAATCACAAAAACAAACCCATACGTTGTGACGCCGCAGCACGGCCCGGTGTGGGATGAAAAACCCCATGAAAAATCTTTTCATTTTTCATCGACCATCGGTGGACACGGTTGGACTCACGTTGGTACACAAACAACACGGCCCGACCAGCTGCTGCAAGCTATTGCGCAGTTCCTGTGCAGTTTTCCCTCTTCTCTCGATGAAAAGAACCGGGAGGACAATCATTTTGTTTTTTTTTTTTAATTTGTATGCTTTAAGAAAATAAAACATTTAATAAACTTTAATATACGTTTCAAATAATGTTTCAATTATTCAAATTAATTAGAATAGCATTATTGTTGACAATTTCAAAAGATTATTTATCTTACACTTACGTTTAAATGCACCACCAAATGTAGAAGAGTTAGCTCATGGAGAAGACTCAAAATATTTCAAACAAAACGCTAAGAAGCACCAACACTTCTTCGCCTATCTCACACTATCCACACCGTCTTGCATCAAGTACACACCACCGATTCAAAGTCGTTCATTAAAAACGCATTTACAACACACCACCAAACGAATCACGCGCCTTCTGCTTACATTGCCATATAAAATTATGAATCACGTAATCCATTCCCGCACATTAAAAATCACTTGCACAGCGGGCCAGGGGACAGGGCATCAATTTCAGCGCTGCCAAATAAATGTCAACATGGGTACACACGGACAGGACACTTCGGTCGAAGGGGGGAAGCAACTGTAAGTACCGTTTAAAATGTAAACAACACGTGCAGGCTATGCTGTCCCGCCCAGCTACAAGCCGATCTGTCACCCGATGTCAAGTTCACGCACTGGCGGTACGTCTTGTAGGCGCCGCCGTTTTCACCGTACGCACGCGACTCAAATGTCGCGCATGAATTACGCGTGCGAAGAAGAAGCCCCGGTTTCACGAACCGTGCACGGTTGACGCTAACGTAAAACTGTGGAAACATTTCATCGTCCGCCCATCATCGTCATCGGCGCATTCGGGATCGGTTTGCGCAGAACAAAACACCGAGCGCGGGCCGCGAGTTGCATGATGATGAGATGAGATGGTGATGGTGAGGGTCTCATCATTCTCACCGCGCACAAGCTCAGCTCACAAGTTCCTCACAGCAGAGACAAACCCTGAAGGCAGGCCCAGCTGGCTGGATACTCGTGAGTCATGCGCCCGGTCAGTGGTTGCCTCATTTTACGCGCGCCAATCCGTAGTGATGGACCGAAATATAAATAAACTCTGACGATTCCGACGCGCTCGCTCCGAACGACTGCTGGGTGAAAACGGGAACGGGTATTGGATGATATCCATTAAATTGGTAGTGTTCTCTAGTGACAACCGCAACAGCCGACGGGAATCGCAATTAAAGCGATGCGCGGTTGTTATGTTGTGGTACGTTAATCGAGCGGACGAAAAACGATACACGCCTACAATGTTGCCGGTTGGCTACTATTTGTTTGCTACGAAAACGGAAAAGATACATGCTTCTGATCGGGGTGTAAATCATTCAGCAACTAACGAAGGTTGGCAGTAAAGACGCAATTTTAAACTAATACCCGGATAGTTCTCGGATTTTGATTAACTTTCCAACAAACAATCGAACGCTGCCTCGACAAGGTCACTATCGCTAACAGCACAATAAATCTAAGCTAATGATTTTCCTGCTCCGAACGGACCACTTGTTGACACGTTTAGCGCGGGTGAAAAATTTGGGGATCAAATTTCGCCTCAACACCGCATATGGCCACCACGTGGCCGGAAGCTGGACGAAATGAGAGAGTCGTCCCACACCAAAAACAAAACCACTCGTGAAAAATGAAACAAAATTATGCTCAACACATTGGCGCCCCGAAAATGTCGGCATTTGATTTGTTTGACTCTACAGAAACCTTTGATCTTTGCGGATTTGGGCTTCGGAAACTCCTTTTGAATTTTTGGAATCAATTTGTTTACGAGTATTGTTTATAGCTCGCTCGGATGAACGTTTTTACGAAATCCGTTCGGGAAATCGAGAGCGGAAGGTTAGTGCCGGAAACATCACGGCGTTTTCAGGAACTGATCCCAGTGGTTATGAAAATAATTCAAAAGAATGGTAGGTTTCGCATCAAAGAGTTACTCCAAAATCTACTCCTGAGCTATTTCGCAAAAATTCAAATTCGTGTTTTCAACCGACAAGTGTTGCGGCTAGCACCTAACCTACAAAACGTCACACCGCACGAGACTCATCGCCACGAGATCGATCGTGCACAGTACGCAATGCTGTTTCTTGCCCTTTCTCGCTCTCTCCTTCTTAGCATTAGAATGGAAGTGAATTTTCTTTGGCGTCTGTCGAGCGAAAAGAACGTGCTTTGCCCGACGCCTCGGTACGATTAGCATCCGGTTTGGTGGACGGTACGGCGGACGCGACATACCGCCGACCCCGGCTAGCTCACCAGACCGTGGTGGAATTGTGCCATAACGGCACTGACGATGCTCGCATCTGCGCAGACTCGTCTCCATTCAATGTGATGCTGTGGCGCTAGATGCCATTTCCAATCATTTTTTTGCAGTTTCTCCATCTCCCGCAAGAACCATATGATTGTGTTCGATGCAGCCCTGATGCTGGCGCCGACAACTGCCCGTCGTAGTTGGAACGACATGGGTGCATTACAATGGGTGTGATTTCATTCACATTGCAATATAACTTTGAAGAAGAAGAAAAAACACCAACCTAAAAGAAAATCGACCTTGGTAGATAAAAATAATCAGAAAAATGGAAAATACCTCCTCCATTGATGCTGTTTTCCTTGTTGGCTTCCTTGTCTTTCAGAACATGGGCCGCAAGCTTACCTGCAATGGGAAAAAGTAAAATAATGTCATTAGCCTCGATGGTTTATAAAAAAAAAAATAATATGATTTCTTGAGAAAAAAAGGTGAACAAAATCACATCCGGTTTCGCTCTGCAGTCGCACCGTACCCGAGCTCCGCAACCCAAATTAAAGTGCCGTGCGGTTTCACCTCCATTTCGGCCTACTTTTCTCACCGTTCCACCAGCACGACGGGCACCAAAAGCGCTTTGCCAAAAAATGCCTCATTTAGGGCAATCGATTGGGAAAAGAAAAGGCCCACCGAGCGGGCCAAAAACAAAGCCAACTGTGCGATCACGAGAGCACAGCTGCCTTCGTCTTCCCGTGCCCTCCGTGGCCCAATTTTGCCGTTGATCTCACAAGAAAAGTCGATGCCGGGTTTCACCAGTAACAACCTTCGCACCCGGTTAAAGGCAAGCGTTTGTGAAATTCGCATGACTTCACAACACGACACCGTTCCCTTGTAATTTTAATAAGAATTTTACGTTTCAAATAAAACAAGATCGTGCGAATATGCAACGCGAGCCTTTCACGCACTCACATCGCTACGGGGGTAATTAATTTTTACGCAATGAGACGCATCATTCGATTTATCGTGTCGGTGTCGGGCTTTGAAGCACGTAACGCACGTCATGCAAATGCCGCACCGGCAGAGAAAGGGCCTGTTGCCTCTGCCCAACATTAACCCCAAAATTGTTTCGATCGTAATCACGTTTCTGTCTGTTTTTTTTTTGTGAAGGTGCTTCAATTTTCACTTCGTTGCGCTGCCACAAACGCAAACAGCATCATATCGTGTTTATAAATCAAACAAAAAAAAACACCTCTTGCTTGCGTTTGAAAGCGAAATTGAAACACGAAAGCGCCGCTGCACACTATCGTGCTGAAGCATCACACAAACCAAACAGAAGAGGGGAAGAAAAAAAAGTATATTACCCACTGATACCTACTTTTTGCAAGATTTCGTTTGGCTTTCTTCCACGGAATGAGATAGATTAATGAATTCATTACGGCGACGCGACTGACTGACGTTCGCTCCGGTGCACACAATGAGGAGTTTTGTGGTGCAATCGTTGTTTTTTTTAATTACAAGTGTTCTTGCCGACCCGTCGGGCTGCGTCGTCTGCCTTTTAAAAGATCACAATCGGAGCCCTTGCCGGAGCCGGAGAAGACGGACGACCGTCACACGGAGCGAAGAATTCACGTCTATGTTTGCCGCCGGTTTCGCTTTGCACCAATAAAACGATTCACTTGCTACAACGCGGCGAACCGATGGTGGGATAGAGTGGATAAAATTACAGGAAAACTATCTTCAAATATGCTTCGAAGCACCGCTTGCAGTCGCACAGAACGTGTAATGTGTGAAAATAGACAAATCTGGCCACCTGCAGGCCTACTGAGCAGAAATTGGTGCACTACGATCGATTTGTTATTTTCACACGAATCAGCTGACAGCGAGCGAGCAGCGAAATGTTTTTCCGTCAGGTGCACTTTTTTGCATACAAAAAAACACGCTGGAGTTATCAAACGATAAGAGAACGGTTTTTGGACAACTTTTCTAAAAATAATGCACAAAATTCACTGTAAAAACGGATGGAAAACAGCACAGCGCGCGCACACACACGGTAAAAAAGGACACGGCGAACGATTTTTGACAGATATACACTAAATCCGCAACGGAGCAGGCGATGGGCGACAACTACACAACACACACCGTGTCACGGTGGCTCTCTTGTTGCACACACAGTCCGCGTTGCGTTAGTGTTGGTAACCGTTTGGCCACCGGGCGGTAGCATCCACCATATCCTTGCAGAAGCGGAGCGAGCTAAAACTCCCTCTTTCCAATCGCATCCCCGCATACTCACACAGCGAAAGCGCCACCGAATGCACTTCGAATCCCTTTCCCTTTTGGGGTAAAGTAAAAGGAGCACTCATACATTCACACACAGACTGCACCGTTTTGACAGAAGAACTCCTAGGAGGGAGGTAGGGTGGGAAAAAGGCACACGTGAAATACAAAAGCGTGCGCGCGCACCACCGTGCCGAAGAACAGCGGGTTGAGGGGAGACCACCCGTTTGGAAATCCGTCCCAGAGCATTTTCCCGGCAGCGATGACTCATCACGCCACGGTTTGCTGTCTCTTTCCAATGCGAGTTTCATCGCTTTTCTTTTCGAACCGAGCGCTCTCGTCGTTGAATACGAGGATGAGAGCGGAGGACTCTCCGTGTTTTCGGCCGTTTTTCATTCTGAACTAGAGATTGAGCGGTGGAAATCTTTGCGAGCACTGCGTGTGTCTGCGGATCCCGACAACGAGAATTTGATTTGGAAAAGCGGACGACAACTTGTCGCTGAGTACAGGGTGTTTCATATTTTAAATAAAATAATTTTATAAATCATTTGTTGTAGAAACATTCACTAAGAAAAAATGTTTATTAAACTGAAAGTAATTTCAATTTTTTTACAATTACTACACCGAAATATAAATAAAACATCTCTTCACCAACAATCAGTTTGAAAGAGTCAAAGTGTAACATAAATGTAAAGCTAAAATTTCAACAAAACACACAATGCAAAAAACATTAGAGCTGTTGAAGAATTCACCTAAGGGAAACACCCACCAGACGATACAAATCTTGCCGAGATTGCTCCCATTGAATACAAAACACGCCGGCGGTACGCAGGGCCGCATAAATCCAATGTCGCAAGGTCTTCGGAGCTGGTTTACAATGCGTAGGAGACATGACAATGTCCTCCACACCCGGTTCAGCTATCGGTCGTACCTGACAAGGTTATAAAATTGCTTTCCGTCGCACCGTTTTACGCTGGAACTTCCACGAGGAAATTTACAATCCGAGTCTCCTTTGACCGACAAAACACATCATGCCGGCGGAGTGATGTAACGGATTTGCGATTGCGAACAAAAAAAAAAAAGATTAAAATCTATTTCCAGCGGCCATGCCGTGCGATGGTACAATGTCTAGAATGTATTTAACCTGAATAAAACGCTTGATCGCCGGTTCTTGCCAGACTGTGCGGTTGCGCGTGGAATGCACCAGGCACCAAGTGCGCGAAGGAAGGTGGAAAATGGCCCGATTTGCATTCGCTTGCAGCAAAGTGTTTGCCTAATAGAGCGTGAAATACCCGGCATGGTATGGTGGTCCCGGCGGCGTCAATGAGCTACAATTAATCGAATTTCCGTAAGGGAATAATTAATTGATCGTGGTCTCGGAAGGGTTTGGGTCGGTCGGGTAGTGGAGGATCGCGTAATTTTGCGTTTGCAATTCGAACGATGTTGCGGCCGGGGCGGGTTCGAACCACACGATGCCGTACAAAGTTACTAGTGAATGCATTTGGGAAGTTTTGTTGGCCCATTTGCCTCAACCGTGGTTATGCTCGATGAAGCGTATAAAGGTTTCTTAAGTAATAGTTGATTTTAGATAGGATATATTGAATTTATTTAACTTTAAAAAAAGCGAGAGAGAGAAAGCTATTTATTAGAAATAAAAATGGTATTGTATTTTTATTTTTAATTTTTTTCCCGACGAGCAATACTGTTTCCGAGAGCAAAAATGACATTATCTATGATTTCTAATAACATTAAAATAAATTACAGAACTGCTGAGATTGAGATCTAGCTTCCAAAAACTTCTAATCTGCATTTCAAAATAAATGAATGTTCTAAAAAAATGACTTCAAGGCAGGATTTTCATAGCACACGGTCCGTAAAAATTAATTTAAAAAAATCATGCTCTCATTGTGACAAAAAACAGTAAAAAGGTCTTCAAATTGTACAACTAATACTTAGAATGCTTAAGGTTTAAAACTGAGCTCTCCTGTGAGCAGCACACAGTTGATTGTTTCTGAGTGGCTGAAGGACGCGAATTTCGCTTCTCTTTCCTTTTGGTCACAATGCAACAGGGCACTAACAATTTGGAATGCAATGTAAAATCAGCAATCGTATCTTGAGTGGCTCTCGTCGAAAGTACGCTTGTCGAACACAGGATTTTAACGATCACAACTGAAGGCGCTCAATAACGAATCTCGCAAACAAAAGCCCGCTAACTTTCAACAGTTGGATATCGATTCGGAAATGGTCAATCGAATGAAAAGGTTTTTTTTTTTGTTTAAGCGAGTGGTGATACTTTGAAACGGCCCCTCGCAACCAAAATTCGCGACCTTCGACGGGACAGGACAGGAGGAGGATTAGTGCTTAATCTCGCTTCTTTACCTTTCAACTTCTTTGGCACCTTCAGGGCCGAACTCCAGAGGTGATGATGACGTGGCTGGGTCGGGTCCGGCTTTCGGCCGAGGTCAAAGTCGGTGGAGTCTCCGTCCCGATCGCGGTTGAGCTTGTTCAAGCGGTTCTGCTGTTCGCAGAAGCTACGGCTACTACGCTTGAGCTCCTCCTCCAGCAGCCGGGCGTCCTGGAGGCGGGCCCGGGCCGTCAGATCGACGGCGGTCCGGTGGACCGCCACCATGCCACCATGCCCGTTCTTCACGCCGAGCTCGTTGTGTCCAACGAGCTCCGTGCGGGCGGCGGCCGTCGCTATCGTGGTCAGCTGGTGCTGCAGCTTGACCGCCGCACCCGACGACTTCTTGCCACCGCCGGCGGTCACAAGCCGTCCCATCGGGTCGACACCGACTAGCATTCGCTCGAGGTAGAGCGCTTCCTTCGCGGTACACATGTTGCGCTGGGTACGACCGACACACGGTAGGCTCGTCGTTGCACAACGTGCAGCATAATTCGTTACGATTTGGGCGGGGATCGGTGGGGCTTTACGGAGGCGCCCTCTCGTTACAGCGTTTGTTTGTCTCGGGTTCCCCTAACCGAATGCACTTGCTTCTTTTATAATGCGTTAAGTTGAATTATCCGTCGCCGAGGGGATCGTACAGAACGCGAAACTATCACTCACAAACACTTGTTCGTTCGATTTCCAAACACGAATGCCTTAGCCACAGCGACCCCAAAACAAACAACCTAACCATTCAAGTAGGCCGAGAGCAACACGAAAGAAAAATTGCACCAAAAACAAAAAAATAACACCACCGAATAGAAACCGGGACAGACTTCCAATCACAAATCCACTCACGCACCGCGCCGTTTCTCCACCGCCAATTTTCACCTATTTCCCGTGGCTTTCCTCCAAAAGCCGCGCAACAGCACACTAACCTGCACCGGTCCCGTGCGCACCAGCGTCCGTCTCACCCCGTACTGTGCGTGCGGCGGCTTCGGTACGGCGGAATTTCCACGCAAAACACACCACCCACACCACCGTTCTCTCCGGTCGGTTCGGTCGGAGGGAATGCAAACTGGTACCGTGCTCACCACCCCTCTCCACTATCCACTACCCCACTCTTGGTGGTGCACACCAATTTCTTTCGGGGATGAGTCGGGCGGGTTTTTCGCGCGCACGCTATGCTCGTGACGATGGAGCCACGTCTTGCCGGAGACGCATCGTACGCGCAAGTGAGAAGCGCCAAAAACCGTGCGCACGTTCGCTGCGTACCACGACGCACCGATCGCGACGGTTTGCGTGAGAGAACGGGCAACCGACGGTTCGAGAGAAAAGATCGTGTGTCTCGTGAGGAAATGTTGGTTTGGAGCTTCTCTTTTCTTGGGAGGCACGTGCGTTTATCGGGAGAATAGTTGGCGCACGTACGGTGGTGTTGTTGGTGACAGAATTAACTGCACCCGGGGCCGGTTGGGTTATTTATGTGATTTTAAGGGTTTATTTAGGCAATGTCGTGTAGCAAATATAAACAAACGATCATCTACACACGCAGCTCTGTATAGGGGAAAATGTGTTTTGTCGGCCAAATAAGTTTAAAGGATTATAATACTTAA
>JXWZ01012446.1:0-11030 GCA_000956215.1 Anopheles farauti No. 4
TTTTTTTTGCGAGCTGAGCCAAATGTAGGGAATTCTCTCCACCCGGTTCAGCCATGACTTCCCAGCGGCAACGGTGACGAACCACTAATGTAGGCAGCTGACATTTGCCCTCACGATGACAGAAGTGTCGTACTACACGTGAGCACAGCGTTCTCGGGAACGATAACTATCCGCACATAACAGCGTCCCCTGCAGCATCACAAACCGTACGAGGCGTATCCTCTTATCAGGTTCAACCATCGTCAGCGAGTGTGATCTATTTTCGATCACAGGCAGCACTTTTTAAGTTGTTTTTTTTTCGTTTTGTTTTGAGGTTAAAATATTCTCATTTTCCTGTGTATCTACAACAGTGCGCAATCATCCCGGTTTGAGGCCATGGCCATGGTTGAAGTAATGTCTGCCACTGGATGATGGATTGTTTTAAAAATATAATGCCTCGTAGACCTTCCATAGGTCTTCCGAAAACCCATCTAAAAATATTACTTCTTTTGTGCATAATTTTTGACACGAATTGTAAGAGACGAAACTGTTCCGCATCACGGTTGGCGGTAATTTTCGTCCAAATTACTCGCTCAAATTGCATGCCGCGCTCGTGCCGCACACGCTCGTGTATATCGACAGTGAACGGTCACGTTGAATGTTGCTGGAATGTATGATAACATTTTTTGTTTTGTTTTTTCTTTTTTTTTTTTGCAAAACCACACAACACTTTACGCGATTTTGGTAGCGGACTGGATAAACTCAGGTACACAACACTGTTTTTTTCGCAACCGCAACGCTAGCGTCGACTTGACGTCGAGACCTAACCACACAATCCCTCCGGTGGATTTTGTTTACTCACGTGATGATATAAGCAACCCCCTGCACAGTAGCGTTGCCAATCTTGCCGATCAACCGCCGATCGTAGTGATCATGGTTGACGTATTAGTGCAGTTTTTCTTTCACTTCTCAGCACAACATTTTGGGACGCAACGTTTACAATTTCCCCGTATGTATGTGTGCGAGTTTTGTTGGTATCAACTGTGCACCGTTCAGCTACCAGGTGTTGGTTTAATCGCCATTTAATGAACTGCCGTTGAAACACGTGCACGAGCGACCAATGCACAGACGCTCCCGTATTTTTATGTTCCACCGGTTCGGTGATCCACGATACACTGAAAGATGGAGGATCGTACGCCAGCCGCAGCCAGAGCGGATCTGTATAAGTGGCCGGTTTTTTATGGAAGGAGAACGATGTGATTGAGCGGAGGGGGAGAGGGGAGGGCGAGAGCAAAAGGTTTTTTTTCCTCTGGTACCTTTGATACCAGTGTAGTGGTAACGCTTGTACGAAGCTGTTTGTGGCTGTTATCGTAACGCGTAACGCTCGTTCGGGAGAAATGTTAAGAGTATGAACATGATGAAGGACGTGAGTGGCGGTGGCAAGCAAAATATCTCTCGTATTTCTTTTTCTTTTGCATTCTATTTGTATTTTATCCATTTAGAAAAACAATTCGATAATGGAGCCAATATTGCTTCGCCAAATCAATATTTTGATAATCAATGATAACCAAACAAAAGTGGTGATGTCGTGAATCCCAAAGTATTGAATATTGTAGTAACAAATTCTTTATTCAACGATTTCTGGTTCAATAAACTTACTATCAAATTACACTACCATACAAATAAACTATCTAAGTTTGACGACGCATCCCGCCAGGAAAAGCTAAACATAAAAAAATTATAATAAATCAGTAATAAAGCATTTAACGCATTGCATACCTGCTGGCGTACGTTTACTTTACTGTTGTTGAAAACGCTTGTCACATTTCACCAAAATGACAAGTTTGCCTACCACTGGAGTTGAGGCGATAACTCGAGAAAAGAAGAGAAGAAGAGAACAGTGATAAGAATTGAAAATTGAGCGGGAAAATTGAGTAACTTGTTATCTTGTTGTTGTTTTACTGCGTTTTAATGTTGGACATAATGTGGCTTTTCAATATTCCTGGGATAACTGATACTGAACAAATTATGACACATTTGTGTGCAATCTGTTTCACGAGCATTTATTTGTGCTTTTTTCTTTGCATAGCATAACATAATAGTAACCAGGAAATAAGATGATTCATGGTCAAACGAAAGAAAACTGGTATGTGACGAAAGAAGTCACCAAGAAGTCCGTCTTGTGTGAACCAAGTCCGTACCAATAGCTTGTAAACAATCATATACGATGCAACCTGTACAAACAGTATCGCCGACGGTAATGTCGCACATAGTTGAAGGTCGGCGCCAGTGGCTGGTGATAAGATAACATTTGCGTCAAGATGGTACTTTTCTGTACTTGTAACTTTTTTTTGTAACTTTTGCTCACGATGAAAGTATCTCGTACAACTCATCCCCGCAACCAATCATGGATGTTCATCGAGAATGGTAGCTGCTCATTTGGAGATAATAGCCGTGAGATAAACGGCACAATTATCGCCCTTTTTACGATGAGAACACTAAATGACAATAGTGTAATAGATAAGGACACGATAAAGCCGGACCAGAAAACATGTGCAGATTGCTGGAAGGCAACAACTGTTGCGTGTGTCTTTGCGTGTTTTTAAAATGCCGATGACTATCTCCTCCAGATTGATTTGCTGCTAAGCACGTGTTAGACATTAATAATGAGCGGAACAATGGAACAACTAAAGGGAACCACCATTACAAACAAACACCTACACCAACAGAACATTGTTTGAAAGCTACACGCTAGAGAAAAATAGTACCTTTATGCTTCACTGCCAGAAACAACGAAATAATCTGAATTTTTCAAAAGAATAAACAATCAGGCAGATTAATCGGAATATGTTTTATTTGATTATTAATGTAAAGACAGACTACTGAGGACTTTGTTCGGAATGTTTTCAAATTCTATAGCTTAATTTTTGGATTCCTGCTCCAGCGGCTGCTATCTCTCTGTTCTCGAGCATTTCTTTACAAACTTCCTCCAGCATACATGGAAGAAACGATAAATAAAAGTCCAGGAAATCATTTAAAGCAAGCGAAGTACGAGCAGCAACCTTTCCAGAGGAACAGTATAAACCATCACCCCTGTTGATGCTGCCATCAGTCTCATCGGCTGGCGGAAGCGAAACAAAATAATGCACGCTTTTGCCTTCCGTGCGTCATTTCGAACAGGAAAACGGAAATCCTTAAAATGAGTATCTACATCCTGTCGTGGTGTCTTGCATGAATGTGAATCTGGAAAAAATCCTTTCAGTAGTTATTGTTGAACAGGAAACACAATGCTACTCGAATGTTTCCTGTAGATTGAGCAAAACGGACATTTCGCACGATTTATTCGGGTGGCCTCTTCAAATAAGTTGTTATACATTTAAGTTGAAAAAGAATTTCGCTAAATTTTTTTTTTGTTGAATGTTATTCAATTTGTTTTAAATATTTTTTCATACCTTCACGTGCTAGAAATCGTTGTATAATATTTTTCGAGCTGTGGCTTTGATGTTGCTAATATGGTTTATAAGTTTTAAACAAGCATCGCTTAACAACCAGTGAGAGAAGCTTTCAGGTATGAACAAGTAAAGAAGTAAAAGATTATTGATTAAGCCTAATTCACACCTCCAAGCCGAGACGATATCAAAGGGAATTTTGGAAATCCCCAGACCTGCATAATAGCAAAGAGAAATAAAATTTGTTAATAAAATATGCCTATAGTTGCCTATTATCGGGACTTTTCAAAATTTTGTTTATTAATTCGTGAGCGTTGTGCAACAATTGTGTTTTAGTTTTGCTTCTACAATTTAGAACTCTTTTAAGAAATATTCTCGTTCGCTCGAGCATAAAGTTTTCTGATAAAATATGCTCCACCAGCTTGCAGAACCCATCGTGTAAGTCAACTGTGTCGGCAGCACCGCATAATTACGCGCAGAAATACGGTTGGAAACAATGACGATGAACTGTTGAAGTTGAAAGATGCACCACGTGCGTGGTCTCGTGGTAGGAATCATTCGAACCAAAGTGTAAACTTCAGCCAACTCCTGTATAAAGATGCTGCAAGTCATTGCAAAGCGATTTTCCGACACCTCGATGTTGGCAACGTTTGGCAACATCTGTCTTCGAAAGCAAAGCGCATTGTTATCGTACTAGAGTGGAAGAAAACTAAAGCAGTATAATTTTACGGTTGGAATTTATATCAAACCACTAGTTGCAACATCTTCCAGCACGATTATGATTATGCCGAGTATTATTTATTTGAAAAATGTATTGAATACTATCTCGGTTTGTCGTAGACTGTTTGGGGCTAACATTATTTACTTGTGATTATTTCAATCATTAACAAGCGCCGTTGATCAAAACAATAGATTGAATACTGATTTTCAATGTAATTCATTCCAATGATCGAGCGGTGCAGTGTGCTGACATTTCTATTGTATTAATTGGCGTCGCGATAAGCACTTCATTGATCGATCAGGCTTTATACGCGGTTGGGCCGGAGCTGTGCTGCAGATGCAATCCAACATAAACACAAAAAAGGTTATTTTATTTGTTTATTAACTGTTTAAAGTATTACAAACGCCACTTCAAAGCTTTTTACTATGAACCAACAAAAAAGAAGCTTAAAAGATCTTGAAAAACGCGAATGCAAAGAAATGAAAATTTGTAATTTATAAGCGCCACACCTTTTAATGAAGTACTGAAAGCTGATTTATGAAGAAGCTGACTCATTGGTTTGAATTTTTATCGGAGGCTGCGAAAAGTTGACACATTCCGCGGCTGTTTAGTAATTATTATAGGTTGGCCAAATTAGCATGATAGGAAGCTGCAGGGATATTGAAGTGTTGCTATGCTGTTAAACGTAATTAGATCGATTTACTAGATACTCGGTCGTATACATATAACATCGAACATCTGGTCCAATCTGGTTTACCTCAAGCCTTCACGTTGAACCAAGCGTGATTTTGGCTGACCGGCTGATTTGGTGTTTGTGTTTCGAAAGGAAACAAAAAAACCTACATCTGCCGTAACTTTCGATAGCCATGATTAATTGGCTGATAATGGAGATAAATGAGCCTGGGGCACAAATATTGGCGTTTAGTCCAGTTGAGTGGGTAGCACACAACTTCGGCCTTGGCCGATGGCTGCATTACACTACGCTCAACCAAGTATCCTTAAAATGTATTTCCTTGTTGTTGCAGTATAAACGAATTAACGCAAATCATTTGTGAACGGATATTGTGTATATTTGTTAAATATTAATGCAACCATTAAATTCGGGGAATTTTATGAATAAAATCATAACAAAGCATCACACCCATACCGACATCCCTTTTTACGTGAAGTGTGTTGCATAACGTTAGGCGCAACAGTCTCGATGTCAGCGTTTCGCAATAATTTAAATTTAATGAGCTTCGTCAAGCGGTACCATGCGCTGTGTATTATCTGTAAAGCGTAAAGAAATGGCATGAAAAGATAATCCGTTTCCATGTATTGAATTATATATCGTTATATATCGTGCTTGACTGTCCCAAAAATTGATCTCAAGCCTTGGAAAAAGAAACCAAACGCAAATTGGTGAGATTAATTTCTCTTAATTGATCGCATTAATTCAAAGTAAGGAATAAAGTAAATTAAATTACAATGAAAGACAAATGAAAACATAATAATTTTAGAGTACTTAAGGTACTGTTTTATTGTGATTAATTTAGTTGTAAAAATAAAATAATAATTTTTTTTTGCATCTGCCGTAACACTCCATTACGAATGCGACTCCACGAGGAAAATCTAAGCCAAAACTTTATTACCATTAGACAAAAGAACGTAGCTTCACGCGGGTATGATAATCATAATTAATTAATTTCATTCTAAGTCTGTTGCCAGCTTTCACAACAATCTCACCGGGGTTAGCGATATCATTGCGCATTTCTCGGAAATATTCTTACAACCTAGCGTAAATAGCTCACGGTGACTGGGCGGTTGATCTTTGGGTGGTGGAGATGAATTTTACGACAAACTTTGCCACAATCAGCACGTGCCTAACGTTGGTCCTATCGCTAATGACGCTTCCGCAACAAAACTGTTTCATTTATCTAAGCTTGACGTGCACCATCGCGCTACCATCAGTAATTGAACTATATTGTTGTCCGGATGTTCGGGTGAACCGGATGCATTACGATTTCATCACATCGTAATCGGTGCCGTCGAAAATGCCAGCCGAAGCTTTAATCAAACGAAACCGTATCGGTCACAGTAAGTTTATCGCACGTAATGGAATATCTTTCTTTGGTAACGTTTTTGCCAGCCTGACGCAGCAACGCCTACTGAAGCGCCTAAATGTCTGCAATAAGTTGCTCGAAGAGCAACGTGAAGGGAAAAGCCGTTTCCGACAGCTTTCAATTACGCCTGCTTCAGGTTCCGCACTGCTAGCGCCATGCGTTTCTTTGGTTAATTATACCAGCCATCTTCGTCCTGCTGCTGATGCTTCGCCCCGCTCTAGACTAGAGTGCACTGTCGTCCTATTGTTGTCGCAGCCCGGGCGATGGTGTGTCTACTCGTACGGTGACAGACGATCGTCCCGTCCGTTCGGCTCATCATTACGTTCCATCGACGCGTGTGCCCGGTACATTATGTTGGGCCCCATGAAGGCACTAGTCAGCAGCTCCTCGGCCGATAGGTTCAACCGATGTTCGATGGACATCCGCTTTAGCCGCTCGTACATGTGGGCCGCCGTCAGTGGACGTATCGTGGGTCGTGCATCTTGACGCGGTTCACCAAAGCTCTCGTCCAGTGGGCAGGGTATCATGGTGATGGGGGTGGCGTTAGGTGGTTTCCACTATTCACTCCCGACCGACCACCTGATTGTCGCGTTCACCGGAAACGGGATATTCAATTTGCGATTCTTGGCAAACGAGCCACAACCACACACGGACAGCACTTCGACTGAACTGCGCGGAAACCGTGCACTGAAAAGGAACGGGCGCCTTTCGCTGGACCGACCACACCGAACGGTTGTTAAAGCTGTACTGTGGGCTACAAAGTTTCGTCCTCCGCCACGAGTGTAGGGTATTTCCCACCTTCCGGTTTCTCGCTCCCAACAGGATCGGTATGGTTTTATGATCGCGCCGGGCAAAAAAAAAAGAAAGGGAACGCGCACGAATCTGGAAGCCATATGATTGCCCGGACCCCGGCCCGCCTGACGAACGGCTGGCAGCTGATCGAAGGTTTTGGGCGAAGGGGGAAACCCGACCGTTCTCGATGTGACATCGAAAAGGGAGAATGAAGCAAACCGACCGCTGCCGTCGAGTGCGAGCACGGAGGAAAATAAAATGTTGTGCGAGGGAACGATCGGTTGGAATGCCGAATGGTTCCATGGTAACGCGTCCATGCCCGGGGCAACGAAAGAAACAACATAGCAGCCCAGCGCACAAGCGTTTGTGTTGTGTTTAAAGGGCTCGGTTGTGAAGTTCTGCTGCTAGCGCCATACTGCTTCTTGCGGGTTCGGGGATTTGTTCGAATTGTTGTAATTTTTAAATCACAATAACGCTAATTTACGTTAAATAGAATGTATTTCATCGAATGTACCCGATGGAAGAAGGAGTTAAAAAAACCTTTATAGTGAATAATATTGTAATAGCATGTAATACTTTAGAGACTCCATTGCTATTACATTAACAAGTTTTGAATTTATTCTGTCCTGCATCCATAAATCTGCCAAACAATCATCCAGTTCGCGCACACGGGGTGTGATCAGGGCGGTCGGGGTGCGTTTCCGTTGAACAATACCGCCTGCACCGTGCTGCTGACAGCTTCGTTTTCCTCCCGCCGCTGCAAACATATGCTGCAAACGTGTGCCATTCGGAAACGGAAGGTCCCGTCCGCAGTCGGGCATGAATTGAATCGACCCATCTGGATCTGGCCAACGTTTTGTGGCATGTGGTACGTTGCATACGAGCCCCATTAGCATAAGAGGCATAAGACTCACGTGTGTGAGTGTGTGAGAGCGAACAAGCGAGCAAGCGAATTAGCGAGGGAACGAATACCATTAGCTTCGTGCGATAGTGTTTCCATTTGCTGAATGTGCATGTTGCAGCTCGAACGCAACGCATCGGGGCCACAGGACGTAGGATTTTTTTTTTGTACAAAAATGATATTGCCACTTGAAAAATAAACCATAACACATAGAAATGACATCTCAGTATCCAGGAGGCAAAAGTGAGGGATAGTATAGTGCAAGAATGTGTCGCGCAGAGCTTTGCGTTGCTACGAGTAGTCTCGTAAGCCGTTTTTCTGTACACGGTTTTGAATACGCAATCTCGTACGAAGCAGTTTGTCGCCGGTCGTATGACGAAACTGACCGTCCATTGTGCACGTACAGAAAAGCAGCCCTGCGGCAATTGGCGACTCTGTCGGTCCAATTGATAGCGAGACTCATTTATCCGACATCATCTGCAGCAGTCGAAGCACACAAGTCATTCCAGCCGTTGCCTGGAGGAATGCGTGTTTCTTTTTATATGCACAACAACCAAAGCAGCAAAGAGTAGTCCGTGCTCTATTGACTTTAGCTGCTGGGTTTTATTTAGCTGTATTTTCATCGCCGAACGGAACACCCGTTTCGTGCAGCTTGCGAAGCAGCAATTGTTCGCCATTGTTGCTGAGTAGAAATCGCATATAATAGTTGTACGCTCGGTATAAAAGTCGGCACTTGACAATCCTTTCACGCTTCCTTTTGTACGGACGAATTTCCTCCTCGATAGCTCGGTTGGGGAAGACGCATCGTGAAAGGAGTAAGATGATTTGAGAAAACCGATCCGGTTATTTTTAGTAACACTATGGTTCACTTATGAAAGGTAACTCTTAATTGATATTAACATCATTGCGTTGTCTATGATAGTGTAGGATACTTAGGCAATATAAGACTTAATATTTCCTACAGGATATAAGCAATAGGAAATTATAATTTTATTTTGTAATCAAAACATTGCTTTTTGGCTTCGACGATGGCTTCGATTTCGAGCCACGTGAAATCGCGTAGTTAAGTCATAACTCACACTTTTACTGGCCCGCCTTGAAACGTGTCGAGCAAAAACACGTGGATATATATAAAACTTACTTAAAATTCTTGAAGCGATTGAAAAATAAGTTTACGTATTATATTTTAATAGAAATAATGTAAAATCAATAAAATAAGAATGAAATAAAACAAGAAAAATAAATTATAATTAAATAACAAAAAAAAGAAAATATTGAAAACAACTAAAATTAGTTTCAACTGCTCACGACAACAATCGCTCTAGGGGAATTCATTCTACCCAGAAGCGAAGGAAGGAAGCCCCAAGTATGCTTGCTCTACGTAATGGAAGAAAGCACCTACGATGATCACGATGACAAGAAAAGGATATTTTTGGCACCGATTCACGACATCTACCGTGAATGCGCTTTCCGGAACTGTTTATTACCCTGTTCGACTCAAAATAATATCAAATTCATAACTTGAAGCTCTTCAACCGATGCTGTGATAGATATTACTTCATATTTATTTAGTAAACATATATGCGGAGGTTCGGTTTTGCATGTAAACATCAGCTGAGTTTGCTATTTAAACTAATAAACTTTTGAGTTCCAAATTGGCTCAGAGCTTGCGGTGTCGTTTCATCCAAACTCATATGATCCAAACGAAAGTTCGTTTGAATTTGGATTATGAAAACCATAATCGATTATCAATAAATGCAATTCCTAAAAATCGTTTCATGTGTTTCAGTCGATCCCTCATCATGCAAACTATTTCTTTGAAGTGACTCAAAGTAATACAAAAAGTTTTATTAAGTTTCAAGAAAAAGGTATTACATTTACGATATTTTTGAGGTACGGCTTCCATGGTTTATTACCTTGTAAATGATTTATTTTTTCTTATCGTCAGCTTAAATGCTGCCTTAAATAGTAATTAGTCCATAGAGCACCGATCCGTCGCTTTCTGTTGGGATGCTTCCCTGTTGAGGTATTTTTAATTCGCCATATTTTCATTCTCGGCTCACTAGTTGCGATAAAGACTTTCGGGTTTTTATTTCGATTGCAATACCCCAACTCTGTTACCGGCTTCTCAACTACCTCTTTCTCCAATGCTGCTTCAATCCACAACTGTTAATAGGTCTTTCATTCTGGAGACTGATTGAATGAGATTGTTTAAAATCTGCGATATATTACATGATGTATTAAAGAATTAATGTTAACACAACAATAACAAACACGGGAAGGCCCGGGAAAAGACAAATCGAAATATCCCCCAGCACACCATTTGCACCACCACTCTCGTTTGCCACATGCAATACGCTTTAACAAGGCCTGACAATATTCATACGTCAGTGTGTTGGACATGACGATTGGATCGGTGGAAAACTCGGAGAAAATCGTCAAATTAACGTCACCAACAGCACTAACGGTGGGATGCGGAATGCTGCCGTCGCCGTCCGGTTTAACTTTTCGCTAAAGTTGTCCATTGCAGGCCCTTGTCCCGGTACAAATTTGGTACCGTTCGAGCGTTGTGCTGCTGAAATAATAAGTAGCTCGAGTAGCATTCGCGTGCTGCATTTGGTGTGTACATACTGTTGTTGTTTTTCTATTGTTATTGCTTCACATTCCGGTTGGATTGAATTTACCAATCGATTACTAGTGGAATCACTAAGATTGATTCCTTTGTCCGATATACGTGATCGACAGGGACGAAATTTATCCGTTGTTTAAATAAATAAATGTATCAAAAAATTATGTATGTCGCACATGTATGGGTAATTTTTTAATACTGCTGCAGGAAAACTGCCGATACTAAAACGTTTTGTTTCGCCCACATTATGGCTCTCACCACAAAACAATTAGACGTTGTTAATAATCCCACAATTCAATATTGACTTTCGTGCACCTAATTTAAATAAAAAAAACACGAATATCCAATCGAATAACTCAACGCACATCTGTGGCATTCGTACAAATCCTTCGCGCACCTAAATCCTCAACGGTGCTCATTACACCCGAGAGCGTTGAAAAGCGAAACGCTCGAGCCA
>JXWZ01012451.1:0-10547 GCA_000956215.1 Anopheles farauti No. 4
AAAAAAAAGAAGATCGTATACGAAAGTTAACCAGCAAAATAAAACCGAGTGAGGAAAGTAAGAAATGTTTGTGGCGAAGCTCATAACGCGCCGCCATGCGCCAGCTTGCGGCCAGGTGCATTCTGCGTGCAAGGTGCCATTAGCCAATTGATCGTTTTTTTTTTTGGTAGTTGTTTTTTTTCTGCTGCTGCCTCCCCTCCCCTTTTGTGCTACTCCTGCTGGCAGTGCTGCGTTCCGTTGCGCATCGTTCGCTACGCATGCGAGGGTAAGGGTTAAGTCGCGCTTTTTTCCCACATGCAAACTAGCTCCGATTCTTTGGACGGCTTATACAAGCTTTTGCTAGCAAAAAAAAAAAAAACACCCAATCCGCTCGCGAAGATAAAGTGAGAGAGTGAGTGAGGAATTACAAACAAAATAATTGTTGAAAAAAAAACATAGTGTGAATAAAAATAAAAACAACCCGAGGGAACAACCCGGTGCCTGCATTGAGTCGTGCCTCGCCCATTAGGAGGTGTATGCGTCTAATTAATTGGATTAATAATCAGCTCGTGGTGCCGTGCCGGGTAAGGTGGAGCACCTCCGCGTGACAACATGAACGGCTGGAAAAACGGCCGAACCATCATCACCGGGTAGACCGCTACTACTGCTGCTGCTGCTGGTGAGGTGAAAAAAGTGAAACAAATACGGCAGCCAACGCCAGAAAGCGGAAAGGAAAAAAAAACAAACGGCAACGTTTCCCGCCGTGAAGAAAGGTAACCGCGTTTGCATGTTTGCGCACCGGAGGCAGGTGAAGCACGGGGAAACAGTACACGAATCGGAAGGAAGTAAACGGGCACGGGGCGAACACAACACCCGCGCCAAATTTAAAGCCAAAGAGTGTAGCGTTTCGTCGCCGGTTAAATTATGAACAACACACGTTCATCTTTGCCATTTCCCTAAGGAGCGGTTAAGCCCTTGGAGGATTATTTTAACGTTCGGGTTGTGTTGCAACTTTTAGCCCCGTAGGCTTCCTTTTGGGGGATTAGTAAAACTGAAAAGAGTAACAAAAAAAAAATTGCAAAACAAAATAACGACAAGCGGGATGAGCTAGTGATGGGAAGGAATCGTTTTACCGCAGTCGCCTCCGGTCAGTAGGAGCAGGAGGTGCATTTCTCTGAAACGCTTCGACTGCACATGAATGTCTGCACTCGCCTGCGGACACTAATACGGCACCGTATTCCAGCGGGCCGCCGTTCCGAAAGGAAGGAAAGAAGCTCTGCCGTTGCCTGTCATGCTGCAACGGTCGCAATCTAACCGACACGGTGGTGGCCGTGGTGGAGTGGTTTTGCTTTTCACTGGCTGCCACTGCACGGCCACTTTCAAAGTCACAGTCAGTGTGTTTTTTGTTTTGTTTGTTCGTTTGTTTGTGTGTTGCTCCTATTGGCGTTTCGGAAGACGCACTTGGTGCGCGCCGAAGGAGAGGTACAATTTCCGACAAGGTTTTCGAATCGCGTGTGCGTGTGTGCGCTTTATGGCACGGCTACTTCATGTCAAATCGATCATACACGGTGCGCTCCGAGAAGGTTGTTGATTGTTGCTGGAAGGCAGTCAGAATCGATCGAATCGGGTCATTTCGATGGTGTCTCTAATGTACGAAGAGAAAAAAAAGTGTTAAAATGTGATAGTTTTTACAAGATGGTTCTTTTTTATGCAGTGAACACCGAGATCGAGATGAGATTTGTGTAATTGAAAAAGGAGATGGATCGTTCAATGCGATACATGTTCCTTTTAGTAGAGCCTAGTAGAGATCATTTTTTTATAAAGTACAATGAATTGCTTCTGAATGCATTTTTCATATTATTTACTTTTTGTTTAAGGTGTTTTATTTAATTATTAGTTTGCAGCAAGGATATTCTATATAAAAAAAGATATTATGCAAAATGATAGGTAGCATTGAATGAAATGTTGATATAAGTCAAAAAACGCAAAATACTCGAATCATCAACTATGTTTGATAGGTGTGCTTTAGTTTTTATAATATTTCCATTGTAACCATTAAAATGGCTCTTAATTTAAAGCTCGTTTCTGTTTGATAAGAACTTTATAAAAAAAGCACAATTTTACCATACAACTTTTGGCTCTCCAATGGTGGTGACGATTTATGGAGCAACCGTATTATTTCTTTTCCCCACCGATGCAGTTATGCTTTTATTCGTCCTGATGGCTTTCATCAAACTGATCGTTTTTTTTTGGTGTTATTTCAACTGCCCGAAAGTGTTTCATTCGTTACGTGTCCGATTGGGTGCGGTCAGTGTTGGATAAGTAGTTGGTGGCGATATCCTCCAGTGGTTAATATAATGGGTATGGCACCGAAACACATACACACATGCACACCGCATCCTAACTACGTCCGTATACACGTGCATCCCAACTTCCGCACCGATAAACCGAACGGCTCGGTCCTCGGCCGGCGTGCGTAATCCTCGCTCGTGTGACCACTAATGGCGTACGGTTCGGTAGCCGGTCATCAATCCTCCTCCCCCGCCCCTACACCTTCCTCCGAGGGCTTGGTGGGACAAGTTTTCCACCTTGCCCGCAACACGTTCACGGCACCGCACACGAGGGGTTTGGAATTCTTTCGAGCGTGTCAAAAATATGTATTCGCAAATCGCATCGATCGGGCAGCGAGCGAAACCTGCCGCCGCGGGAGAAAGTTTCTCTTTTCCCATTTGGCAAAAGCAATACCCCTCTCCCCCCCCGACTGTTACCTCCACTCTTCTTTCCACCACCCGACGAAGCGTGCACGGTAAGGATGAGGAAGAAAGACAACCGGGCAAAACAAAAACCCGCTTCTTCCGCTACACGCTCCCACGCTACACGGTCCACCCTCCGGAAGGTGGAGAATAGGCAACTAGCAGCAGGGAAGCGAGGGTGCTCGGAGGGCGGGAGGTGTACATTTCTTCCTCTTATGGATGCAGACATTAGTAGCAGCAACTAGCGGCGGTTTTCGGACGAAATGGGTCTGCATTCGGGGTTTCGCAAAGCAAAGCAAAGCAAAACAAATAACAAGCCGCAACAAACACACATGCACGTATAATATACGTCGAAACGGTTGAAAATGGTCGAAACGAGACAAAGCAAAGAAAAAACAATAAAACTTGTGCAAACAAAAAACGCAAACAACAACGAGCTGAGCTTCACTTTTCACCGCAGCCCCTTCCCTAGCAGGACCTCATACATTTTAATTGACTTTTGCCATGTACGGGTTGGGCTTGGCCACGGTTTTGTTTTTTGTTTTTTAATGTTTATTCCTATGCATCAGGAGCCTTTGGAGATCGAAACAAAAAACGCTTTCTTCATTTAAGATAGCAAAAATTATTTTTACTAGGTTTGTGTCACCGCTAGGCACAACTCGAAGACGAAAGACTTGAACGCTTGTTTATAAGCGACGAACCGTCGGTGTCTTGATCTTGCAGTCACGTAATTGTGGTTTGAACGCAGAACCGAAGCCACTACCATCGGAAATCAATTGCCGGCGGTGTGCACCTCCTAGAACTATTATTAGATCCGCCAGGGTCAAGGGATTAAAGGTAGCCAGCCATCCCAGATCGGGCGGCCGTCCGCTTCGGAAACCATAAATCATTAACCCTGAAATTTCACCGCGTACGGGGGTCTCGAATCTCGAACAGGTTAAACATCAACGATGATGATGATGCTGCTGCTGCTGCTGCTGATGGTATTCACTTTCCTCCGGCGCACGGCTTGATCGCCTCTCGACGGTGCGGCTATATGGTCACGGTGCTTTAAAGGCGCGTTTTTTCTTCTTCGCATCGTCTTTTGACTTTATTTTTTCCTTCTTCTCATTTCTGGCCGCCACGGCCAATGCTGCCCCACGATGATCGGCACGATCAGTGATCGTGAGCGAGCGTGTGTGTATCTGCGATGCAGAATTGCACCAGCCTACCCCAGAACCGGTTTTTGGCCGAGCCGATCCCGTGTGCTGTTCGGTCGGCGAGTTTGCCAGTTTGCTCGAATCGAAAGCGAAAATTTTCCAAAAGCATAGAGTCCCAGCACACCCCACCCCCCCCCTACCCAGGCAGCACATCAATCACGAGTCGGCGAACGCAGCGAGCACCAAAAAGCGCCTGCGAAGGAGCTGGTGCGTACGTTGGTGCTGGTGAGGTGCAAGTGCACTTGAATCGTGTTCGGCACGTGAAGCATGTGCATTACACGGGCGCACGTTGAGGTGGGGATTGTTGGATTGTGATTTCAACGCTGGTTGGCCCGTATGGCCAGATTGACCAACTGGTCGGGGCCGTCGGCGCGTCCATGTTGCACCTTTGCTTGAACTTGCGATTGACGTGGTACGTTTGACTGTGAACGTGGTGTCGTTTTGCGTCGGTCTGCTTGCTTGCCTTAGCAGCACACCCATGCGGGATTTGGGAAGGAGCTCGAAGCGGAGAGTCAAAATCGGAAATGCCTCAGATAAAATCATTTTGTTGTATGATGTGGTTTCAATACTCGTGACAATAAATAATCTTTGCATTTAAATTATAGTTATTATTTCATTTTGAACTTTACTTCAAAATCCTTTACAATTTGAAAAACGAATTTGGGATACAATAAAACAGTCAACATAATTTAAAATATTAGCAAATGTAAAGGTGTTATGAAAACAATACATAGTAAAAAATTCACTAACTATGCCACATATTCCCTTAAATCGTAAATACCCCATCTCAGTACGAAGAACGATCCAATGTTACTTAATGTTCACCTGGTTCCTCAATCTCTATTCCGGCAGCACCATCACCGATTCCAGGGCTGCCGGCCGTGCCCTTCAGAAAAGGGGCAGCAACTTTCCACGAGCGCTTCTGCCGGAAACGCAGCCAAATTTGGTTTCAAATTTCGACCTTTTTTCATGCTCGTTTCGCCCGCGCGTCAAGAATCCGCCACACAACGAAACACGCTGGAAATGAACAAATCAACCGAAATGACTTTGATCCGGGTGGATCGGATCTCCCCTCTGGGCCGAAAATCACCACGTTCCGATCAGCACTCGGCTCGGTTCGGATGAGTTTACAGAAAAATTTAGCATGCTTTTGCGGCGCTCGGAAATTCCGTGTTCCGAAATTTCCTTCCCGGAGTGTCCGGCCAGACGAAACCCGACCGTACCTAATCATTAGATCAGCCGAACCGAGGTTCTTTTTTTCTCTGTCTTCTACCTGCTGGGGTCCATTGAACGGGGAATGAGGGGGTTCTAGATTCGGTTCATTAAGCTTGCTGATCATCCGATGGGCGGATCTCGGTGGACCCGTGCGCCTCCGATGCGACTCACGGAATTTACTTCGTTTCAAATTTATTTCAATTAATGGGCGGTATTTTGTTAGTACATCATTATTTCCTGTTGTGTTTTTTTTGTACATTTGAAGAACTAGTTTGAATTTTCTTTTTTCGTTTTTTGTTTTTTTTCGTACTTCTAACAAAGTTTCCTCATCTCATTCCAGGTACGTAGTCCAACCGAATTTCCCGAACATCACGTCGTCGAAGCTCGCGTAAGTAGTGCGTCGAAATTTTATTGATGCCCACATTTTACGATAGCCCAATGTCATAATCCATCCCAGCGCGTCGTTGTATAACCCGGCCCCATTCTCACCGGGCACGTCGACTCGTAGACGGGTTGGGGGGACGGGCGGGAGGGTCGTTTTTCTTTTTAATTAAAAATGTCTTCATCTACCAATTTTGCCAAATTTTGCGCGCAAATAAAACGCTCCCTCTCCGCCTAATGAAGATACGCGTTAGCTGACATGTGGTAGCTTTATTGGCCACTTTTACCGAATATGCAACAGGTGGGAAACGGCGGGCCGCTGCCGTTATTGACGTTTGTGTTTTATGTCCGTTTCGGTTATCGGCCGTTCGTGCGAAAACGCCCCACGACGCCGGCTTATAGTCGGATATGCCCGATACCGATCGTAAACGGTCGCTCGTTCGGGTTACGTGTGTTCCGCGGCCACATATGACATCACGCACCTGCTACACACACAACCCGGTGGGGGCAACTGGCATGAATCATAGCCGTAATGCTTTTGCACATTCCATTCGGGCCCGGAGTTTATTGTTTGTTTCGAGTGTTGTGAGTTGTTTTTTTTTGTTGTTTTATTTTCGCTTGGGAAGAAAATTATTGATGACAGCTGGACATCGTGTCCGACTTTCGCATTGTCCGCCCGGGTCTATTGTCGATTTCGGGCAAAAAAAAAATGGATGCTGCCGATTTGTTCGCAAGATGTCGCGGCGATGACTAACGGGACGGACGCGTTTATTTTAACGAACACAAAGCTCACCTCGTTGACACACTTGATGCGGTGTCGCATCTCGACAACCGTGACTGGTAGATTACATTCTGACAATAACTTTTAGCCCCGGGTGGAATCCACCCGGCACGACGAATAGTCATTTGTTTAGCTTTTCTTAAGTTCTCTCGGATCAGAAAGAAAGAGAGCGAGAGAGAGACAGGGGCCGAGAAAAATAGAATTGTGTTGGTAAACGGCACTATTTTCTTCTAAAAAAAAACGATTTTTGCCTATCACACACCCCCTATCGCGGCTTAGACGCGTTGTAATCGCCTTAGGTAATGAGTTTCTCGCCGAAAGGTCTCGCCATTCCCGGTGCGATCGGTTTTCTGTTTGTCCCCTTCCTGTACGGCTTACAGTGCCACCGTCACAAAGTGCTCGTTCACAGAGTGCCGCTAAAACAACACGATCTGCTAAATGTCCGCACTTTCCGCCCCATCCGTCGGTACGCGGAAGGGTGCAATAAAAACCCAACCTTTTGGCACTTCGTCATCGAGCTGCGATTTGGTTCCATTTGTCTATTTCCCAGCGTTCCCAAGCCGTGCGGCGAAGGGGTACTGCTGGCGGAAGGGAAGCAATCCATTTGTTTGTGGTTGGGTTTGTTTTTCTCGATCCCGATAACCGAGTGTGTGAAAACAACCCGAAATCAAATACCTTCCGACTGATACGGAAGTACGCAATGTTTTTTTTTTTCTCGGCCCGTTGTTTGGGGTTGGAGGTAAAAAAAAAAACGAGAAACCTTAACCGCAACGGAATTAATTGGTTCCGATCGGTGAGCGTGAAGTGTTTTGATTCCGAGTGAAGATGCGATGTTTTGTGGAGGATTCGAATCAGTAACGAGCGCTTATTTTTGTTGGCTCGCTGGAAAGGAGTGTCAGAGATGGGGCAGCTTTTGGTGCGATTTGGTATTTTGTGACGACCATCACAAATCGGGCTCAACTTATGCCCCTTTTAAAGAGGCAATGTTTGGAGTCGTTACACTTTCTCCTTTTCTGCTGCCATGACCTTTTGTAGGAGGATGGAAGAAGTTAGAACACTGTTTTATTATTTTTTTAAACCAATTTCGTTCTTCCATTTCTTCGTACGCATCCGCACCTAACCCGCTCGAATCGTTCCCATGATTAGGCCCATCCTGCCACGTATCGTAATTCGATACGTTCAATTGCATCCCACCGATGCTCGGGGGAGGCTTCCCTGGGCGCAAACGATCCCGTCCCGAAATAAAAAAAACCGGTTGCAATCGAAACTCAATGCGGTGTTCGGTGCGCTTCTTTTGCCCTTCGTTCTTCGTTCCGTCCTGTGGGATTGTGCGTCGATCTCATATTCGTACCCCACACCCCACGGCGATATCCTTTCCGAACGATCGTCTCGCATGTAGCGGGTCGTACAGAAACGTATGATCCCACGGGAAGTTGCACACAGGAAGTGATGCGGTGCAGCGAGAATATATGCATACTGATGCGGAACGCCCCTCTTGGGGCAGCTGCAACGAAACGCCGGACCGATCGCTCCGGTCCGTTTCCCGCGTCCGGAAATTGAGAACCATTCTTCTGCCTAACGATGCTGATGCTGGAGGAAGGTGGTTAGATTGTCTTTGGTCTCATTTTTTTTTGCATTTTTTTTGCATTTATTTTCAATAAACACCATTCCTTCCTGCGCGTTGGGAGCGCGAGATCGTCTCGAAAAGGGAACCCGTTGCGATGCGAATAATTAGCGCACGTGGTTCGCACTGTTTTGCACCACGGCTCATAAAGAGAAGAGGAAAAATAAGCACAATCCCGACGACGATGTCATAATTGATGACATCCTTCCTGATCGGCACAGTGTCATCAGCGTCATTAGGGGTGCCGGACGTAACGCTTATGGTGGACCGTTCGCTGAAAACCTCCGTACGAAGGCAGCTGCAAACGGATTGGATGCTCCCGGTTCTGTTTTTTTTTGCATTTTTGTTTTTGCTCTTCGATTACCGGTTTCCCAGTGTTCTGGATAGCGAAAGGGCAGGGTGAACTGAAGAAAAAACAATTACCTACCTACCGGTAATTGTGACCGTTCCTCAAGCGGCAGCTGCCGGTTTTTTTTTTTCTTACATGCCGATCATGTGGCACGAGCCAGCCTTTGACGAGGTAAGATGCTAACGTACGCGCACATATGTATTCCATTTTCATCTGACGTAATGAGCTGGTGTTTTTGTATGAAATTAAATTAAATTAATTGTAGACGTCGAGAAGGGAATTTAAAAATAGTTATCTTATGTTAAAAGAGCATCAAAATAATGTTTCCATATTTTCCGAAAGAAAAAAAAATTACTTTTTGACTTGAAAACGATATTTTCTCTCATAATTTGTTTTGAACACTTTTTAGAAAAAACACACAAAACTTTAGATGCTCTTTCGATTTTATTGGGCAGGAGATTTCCTTCCAAAAGTTTCCCCGACTGTTATCGACGAATATATCTTTATCATTAAAAATCATTTATATAATATAAATTGTATATTATTCCAATTTTTTATCTAAAATCCTTAAAGTCTTCATTTAATCAACACGAAGCTTGCTGGCGCGTGAATGCACTCGCGCACCATAGTAACATGTTAGTAAATACAATTTCACCTCGAATCGGACGATCATCGTTTGAGAAGGTTGAATGATCAGTGGAAACAAAGATGTATCAGTACATTTTAATTCACTTGCATTTTTCAATTTCATTCACGACGCTACCACATAAGCGACGTCTCCGCGATGTCTTTTTTTTTTACTTTCCCGCTCCATCGCAGCGCAAAGAAACGCTGCTTTGGAAATAGCGGACGGAGGAAAGGCAGACCTCCCGCTGGAGAGATTTTCACCCCGCACACTCGAACGGTGCCTCGCGTGCCTATTTTAGCATTTTCCATTGTGTCGCCTGCGAAACACGAGACGAACATCGGGCGATCTCGAGATGCCCAAACGGTGGCATACATCTTCGCCCGCTTCGGTGGCCCACGGCGAGGTGCGACAATATGCGAAAGTGACACCGGCGAGGGGGATGATGGCAAAAGGCTACCGTGAACCGTGTGCTCGTGACCGTGGCAGTGCCCCGGACCGGAAGCAGGTTTGCGTTCCATCGTCGACTCGCAAAGGGTCACACCACTCGACGACAACGACGACGACGACGACGACGACGACGACGGGATGCACTTGAACATTTTAACCGAGGCGAAGGGTTTTTCCCATTTCCCTGTCACTTGGGATGCTGTTTATTTATGCATTCCATTAGATGTTTACGGGTGTGTTTTTATTATTATTCGCCTTGCCCGGTACGGGCGGCTTAAGGGTCGGCTCTTCCCGTGGGCTGAGCATGGGTTGAGGAAACTTTCTTCTTCTTGCCCCTTTTTCCCGGGCGTCGGTTTTGAGAGTGAACGTCGTTTGCCCAAGTGAATTCGGCACAGGCACGGCATTCCCGGGCTGCAGCACGTTGCGGGGTGGCTTTTTTTTTTGGTGATAGGTGTCGGCGGGATAGTCGTTACTTAGTACGCGTGGAATTTGTTTGAGTGTTTCGTGATGATCGTTTGGTCAGCTGTGCATACATACGCACGTGTGCTCAGTTGATCGCGGGAGTCACTAGGGAAGGAAATTTGAAAACGTGCACTAGAATGAAACGAGCACGCTTGGGATGAATAGATCTTATATCAGATTGAGCTCCAAACATGTGAATTTTTTTTAACGAGTTTTAAATTATTTAAAATATTTTTTTCCAATTTTAATACCGTTTCCAATACTTTTAAAGCTCTACAAGTGCATTTTTAGATATCTACCTCATTATATTTATTAAAAGATCTAGCAATCTCTCAGCGATATAGCGATGATTGCTGTGGCAGATGGAAGCTGTAAATATTTATCAATATTCGTTTTAATTTCAAATAAATAAATTCACAATTCAAATTCATCAATCGAAAACGAGTGCGTTTAGATATTTCGTTTAACTTTCATTCGGAAATCAAGAGAAATCTCAAATAAAACGACCGGAACGAGTCAAACGCCGAATGTTTGTTTTGAAAGTTCTTGCGAGATTGTGCGTGTGCGCCCTCCACTGTTCCACCGCAAACCGCCGATGTGATTAGATATAAAGCTTTCCATTTAGGAAACAAAATTTATCTCGTCATCCCATTAGAGGCGCGGATAAAGCCCGATCCCACCGGTTGCAGCATGTGTTGCAGCACGCGTCTTCCGAAAGGCGGCCGTTCG
>JXWZ01012452.1:0-13650 GCA_000956215.1 Anopheles farauti No. 4
GGTGCTGCTGCTGTTGGGGCATCGGTGCGCCGTAAGCATTCTTGAGGATCGGCTTGATCGGCGTCTTCTTGATGTCGGTCATGACTTCGTTGCTAAAGTGGTACGCCTTCGTCTTGAACGTCTGCGCCATACCGTCCGCTTGCGTTTGCGCCTGCTTCTGGATGTAGTTGATGGGCGCGACACGGTGCGCCTTGACCGCCATGTCGTCGCGCGTGTTCGGCACCGGGGTCGTCGCCAGCCGCTTCGACGCGTACCGATCGAGCGTTTGCGTCTTGAGCGTCTCGGTCGTCGTGGTGGTCGTCGTTTCGAACTGCGTGCTCTGGCGCGTCAGCGAACTGCTGCGCTGGTGGCTCGACTCCAGCCCGGCCGCCGACAGTGCGATCTTGGTCGGCATCTGGACGGGCAGCGTGTCGAACTCCATCGGCGTTTGGATGCGCTCGTACTGGCGCGGCAGGCTGGTCGAGCGCGACTGCTGGAAGTTGGGCCGCACGCTGCGATAGTGCGGCTCGTCGCTGTCGGACGGGTTCGGCGTCCAGAGCGGACGGATGCGGTTACCGTCGCTGTCGTAGCCGTCGCTGTCGCGATACTCGCCCGGCGTGAAGCGTCCCGGCTTCTGCACAAACTGCTGCTGCTGCTGCTGCTGCTGTTGCTCCAGGCTGACGACACGCTTCGTTTGCTGCATGTTGACCACGCGGTTGCTGCTCTCGGTCATCTCCTTCATGTGCAGCGAGTTCGAGGTCTCGGTGGCGATCGTGTTGTGGACGGGTTGCGCCGTAACCGAGGTGTAGTACTGCGCCGGCACGGACTGCACGGCCGGCGGGAACGATTGCTGCTGCTGCTGCTGCTGGTAGCTCTGCTGCTGGTAAGTCTGCTGCTGGAAGGATGAGGTCTGCTGTTGCTGGTAGGACTGATATTGCTGTTGCTGCTGCTGCTGCTGCTGCTGCTGCACGTAGCTGATTGCCTTTGGCTTCTCGATCTTTGGTGCGTCGGTTGGTTTGGCGACGTTCGCTTGGATCTTGTCGATCGGATCAAATACTGACGGTGGCGGTGCAGCCGGTCCCGTCGCGAACTCCTGCTTCGGTGGCGCAAACACCGGATGGACGGATTTGTAGCCCGCCAACGGTGCCGCCGCAGCGTCACTCTCGTAGTCCGACAGGAATGGCTGGGCCGGACTTGGCGTCGGGTATCCGTTCTGCTGCACCGGCGGCGGAGCCGAAACGATCGGTTCGGGTTGGTACAGCTGGGGCTGTGGCTGCGGCAGAGGCTGCTCCACCACGGTCGGCTCAACGGCAGGCGCCGGTGTTGGTTCCGGTTGAACCGGCTGGACAGCGGCCGGAACCGGCACATGCTTCAGCGTCGGCAACGGTTCCTCCGTCGGCAGCACCTTGACCGGCTGCAAATCCTCCGGCAGGTCGTTGTTCACCAGGAAGCTGCTCTTGCTCTCCTCAACCGTTTCCTACAGTAGGCGAAAGATTGGCCAATTCAACGGAATTGGGAAAGACACAACGATACAAAGTAGTCGTGTGGGCATATGAAACGAAGGACGTCCGAGTGTGGACGAGACAGTGAGCATCACAGACAGACGGACATTACAGACAACAGAAGAGAGCGAACGGAAATAAAAATAAAAAATAGAGAGAAAAGAAGATAAAAAAGAGGAAGAAAAAAGACACACAACGATAAGTAAATAACACTGAGAACAGGCGCGATTTTACGAGCAGGCCAATTAAAATAACACCGCGCACAACAACAGCGTCGGAACGAGAGGAATTTCACATTGACACACAAATTTCGCACGTCGACGGCGGCCATCTTTGCTTGCGACACCGACGCCATCGAGGAAGAAGCATTTCGGTGGGTTCCCTTGATGGGGCGGAGGGTCGGTCGGTCGATCGTGAAATCGAACATCGCAACAGAGGGACGGGGGAAAAGCCACGAAGCCGAAACGGTCGCAAAGGAGGCTAAAATAAACATTGACATAGATCGATTAGCTCTCCGCCGCCGCAGTCCGCGACGGTAGGAAGCTGACGGTCACGGTCCTCATCTTGGGCTTGATCCGTTGAGGGACGCACCGCGCGAGATACGACCGTCCTAGTTGTTGAAAGGATTAACACGGATACACAATAATCACACACACACACATACTCAAACGCACATTGAAAAAAAAAACGCACTTGGGAGGAACAATGTTAGGTTGTGAGTGATCCGCTGGTGATATAGAGCACCAGAGCTGCTGTTTTAACTGACGACACTGACGGGGACCGTTGAGGTTAGGCTGGGGAGTGAGCGCCGGTCAACAAGAAGCGAAAGGATCGGAACTAAGCACACACAACGGGAAACTGGTGTACACAACATGCGGAAATTTTGGGTTTGTTTTTTGCGAACCTTCTGAACGATTTCCGACGACGAGGTGATCACTTCCTGGGATTGTTGCTGCTGCTGTTGGGGTTCCTGTTGTAGCTGTTGCTCCTCGGCCGTTTGAGACACTTCCTGAGACACTTGCTGCTGCTGCAGCTGCTGTTGTTGGTCCTGGACCACCTGTTCGACCTTTTGCTCGGACTGGACGACTTCACTGACAACCGTGGACGAGTGCGTCTCGATCTTGCTGCTGGAGCTGCTCTGGAAGCTCTGCTGCTCGGCGACGAACGACGACTGCTGGACGACCACCTCCTCCGTGTCGGCGAGGTAACCGTTCTGCCGGCGGACCCCGTCCAGATCGCTCTCGTACTCGCTCTCGGTCGCGGTGAACGGGCTCTTGGGGCCCGGGCCCGGCTGCGGCTCTGCCGGCTGGTCGAGCGGCGCAGGCGCTCCACTGCCCGCGGTGTCCGATTGTCCCACCGCTCCCGGTGGCGACAGCTGCTTCGACTTCTTGCGCGGACTGGGCGGGATAATCTTGACACCGCCGGCCGGGACGCGTTCCGGTTCCTTGTCCATGCTCTCCAGCAGTGACTGCTCGATCTGCTCCCGGTAGTAGGAGCTCTTGCGCTCGCTCGACGCCTTCGGAGCGTAGCCCACCGTCGGCTGGGGCCCGGGCTCGAGACCGAGCTCCGCGATCGCACCGTAGCCAAAGTCGACCGGCAACGGTGGTGCGACCACGGGCAATCGGACGCCCTGCACCAGGCGAGGCGCCTTCAGCTCACCGGACTGCTGCTGCTGCTGCAGCAGCGACTCCTCGAACAGTTTCTTCGTCTCCTTGACGGACTTCTTCTTGTACACCTCCTCGTCCTGCTGCTGCTCGATGTAGAAGTGGTGCTGTTGCTGCAGCTGCTGCTGCTGCTGCTGATGGTACACCTGCTGCTGTTGTTGGTAGACCTGCTGCTGTTGATACACCTGCTGCTGCTGCTGCTGCTGCTGAACCTGTTGCTGGTACTGTACCTGCTGCTGTTGCTGCGGCTGCTGATAACCACCAAGTTGACCAGGGTAGAGTGGCTCCACGGTGGGCTGAGTCGAGAAAGAGAGTGGCTCCTGATACGGAGGCAACGACACCGGCCCGGTCGGTTCCGGAGCATACACAGGCGGCAATGGCAGCTGCTGCTGCTGCTGCTGTATTGGTGCCGGTTCCGGCACTGGAGCTGCTGGAGGAGCCGCTGTAGTTGAAGCACCACCGAACGAACTCGGCGTAATGGATGGCGGTGGCAGTGGCTTGAACGGTTGCGGCGTCTGGTTGTAGGACGGACCGGCCACAAAGGCCGGTGTAGCGCCGGCAATCGGTGTCAGGTGGCAGCTCGGAGCCGGCTGGTTGTATGCCTGAGGAGCTGGAACCGAAACCGGTGCGACCGGTGCCACCGGTGCCGGCGTGAACATCGCCGGAGCTGGCGCCGCGGCCGGAGGGGCCGGATTGAAGGGAGCTATCTTCGGCGGGAAGCTCTGGGTGAGCGGTGCGGGTGCTGGAGAAGGCGCCCGAGCGGTGGGTGCCTCCACCGCCAGCGATGCCTTGAACGGTTGGTACTGCATCGCGGACTGCGAGTACTGCTGCTGGGAGAGCGTCGACGACGCCTGGAACTGCTGCGTCGACGCGTAGGACGAGTACATCTGGGTCGGCGGTTGCTGCGACGGTGCTGCTACGGCAACGGACGGCGGCGGCGGCTGCGGCTGCGGCTGCTGGTAGATCGGCTGAAAATCGGATCGAATCGAATCGGAACGAGCTTTAGCGGTGTGGCTACTGGTGCTGTGGCGGTGCACTTGGTGCGGCGGTTTCGTTTGCTTGCGTGCGAACGGAAGTGTCGAGTAGTGGTGTTGTTGCTGTTGCTGTTGAGTGAAATGCTTGGTGATGGATGTGGATGTGGATGATGGCGGTGGTGGCCGGTACTGGCGGTACACCTGGCAAACGGGCGGTTCATCGTCGACGGGCGGCTTCGAACCCGCCGCGAACGCTTTCGGGCCGGCCCACAGCCGTTCCATGGCGAGCGCGTCCGCCGACGGTCGGGGCGAGGTGCTGCGGGGACGTGCCGCCGATTCGATCGCGGGTGGAAAACGCGGCGTCGGCGGTTCCGACTGGAACAGCGCACCGATCGGCGGTGTCGGGATCGTTTCCGGCTGGGGCCTCAAAAACTCCCCCACACGGACGGCCTCCACCGCCGGTGGGTAGCTCTTCATACCGGCGTGACCGGCGGCGGGGTCGCCAGCTTGTTGCGGTTGCGGTACCTCCTCTTCTGCACCTACCAACTTGGGAAGAGCCGTAGGATCGGTGACGTTGGCCGGCTGCAACAGGGGCTCGAATGACTTCGGTCGCTGCTGGTGCTCACTGCTGATGCTGCCACACACTCGTTTCGATTCGGACTGAGCCGGCAGCTGCCGAGCGACCGTCGGTGGTGTGGCCGGTGCGCGTTGCGCCGGTGTTGGTGTCTGCGTCGCGTCCGTACGGGTCGCGACCGGCTCGGTGTTGGTGCCCGTGCTCTGATGCGCATCGGAACGGTCCGCCGCCATCACCACCACCACCATCGGGCTCGTGCCCTCGGTCACCGTCGGTACCGTGGGCGTTTGCGTACGCTGCGACACACGCACCGCCGGCAGATCGGGGAAGCTGATCTTGTGCTCCATACGCATCGTCGCCTCGGTCGTGCGGCGCGTCTCGGTGACGATCGTCGATTCCGTCGTCGGGCCGTGCAGGCTCGCCTCGCTCGCGTACTCCTGCCGCGCACAGAACGCACCCTCGCCCTCCAACGTCTCCGCCGACCGAGGCTAGCGAGGCGAGGCGTTCGTGAACGAGTATCGCAACGAGATGACATTTTTACACGACCGAGATGAGCGGGTTTTTTTTATTATTATTATCATTATTTTGCGTACCCCATGTTTGTGTGTTGGGTGGTGGGTGGTTTTGTGTGCAGGTGGAAAAAAAATGGCATGATAACGATGAAGACATTTAATGCACGCCACACGTTCGTGCGGTAATGAGTGGTTGCCCGAAACGAAACGTACCGGGCACAGTTCGTTCGTAACAAACACACGGCGAGAAAGAGAAGGAGAGATAGAGAGAGAGAGAAACGCACATGTAGATGATCGAATGTGAGATTGGATTGTGCTAACCGAGCTCGGGTCACATGCTCCGGAGCTCGTTGCTCGAAGAAAGCGATCGCTGGTCACGTGAATCGTGATCGTAAGCCACCTGCTGTGATCAGTAGTTGCGCTACTACTCCTACTACTAACCGCTACTGCACTAGAAAGCAAATTCTCAAAACACACACACACACACGCGCGCGCACAGGCGGTCGAAAAGCAACTGCTGCTTATTTACCTGCTGCTGCTGAACCATGTCCACGAACGAGACATGCTTCTGCGGGGCGGGCTGCGGCTGCGGGGCACTCTCGCACTGCAGCACGGCAATGTCGGCCGTGCTCTGGGCCTCCCCGCCGGCGTTGGTCGCCACCACCGTGTACTTGCCCGTGTCGGCGAGCGACACCTGCTCGAAGATCAGCTTGAAGCAGGGCCCGACCTGCTGCAGCGCGTAGCTGCCCGGTGCGAGCGCCTCCTGGACGGGACGGCCGTCCCGGTACCACGCGACGGACGGTTCCGGCGTGCCGGACACCTCCACGTCCAGCACGATCCGGTCGCCGTTGCGTGCGGTTTGCGCCTGCAGCCGTCGGCCGAACACCGGCGGAAAGATGGATTCTGGGTTTCGCGGTAGGGGTGGCCATCGAAAAACGCATCGAAATGTACAGCACATAATCGGGGGGAAGAGGGAAGGCAAGAGAGAGAGAGAGAGAACGTGTGTGTAGGGAGGGGAGGGGAAGATCACATGGAACCAGAAAAAAAGGGAAACATGTTAGGAGAAAATTGAACCCAAGACACTTGACACACTGATAAGCTTCCTGTAGGTCCTCAGACTTGGACGTTCAAACATGAACCCATGAGATATAATTCAATGGCCGAAATGTGCAAAACAGGAAGCTTATCAGCCTCTGTGACGGACACGGACAGACACACAGATCCAGCTAGGAGCCGGAGCGGTTTGCTTACTTTTGACGACCAAGTCAGCCGTGCTGGTACAGGCGCCGGCCGCGTTCGAAGCGGTGGCCGTGTAGCGACCCGCATCCAGCGGCGACACGTTGCCCAACTCGACGACGATCTTGTTCAGCGAGTACGCCACCTTGATCCGCTCGCCGTCCGGCTGCAGTGGGACGTCGTTCTTCGTCACTTGCACGTCCGGTGCCGGATACCCGTCGACGATGCCCTCCAGAAGGACGTCCGCACCCTGGTCGACGATCTTGCCGTTGAAGGGTGTGACGAAGCGGGGCGCCATGTTGCGACGGGCCGGTTTGCCCGTGCTGATCTGGCCCGAGTTGGCGATGATCGATTCGTGGTTCGGTGCGACACCGACGTACGAGGCGGCTTCGTGCTGGACGGTCGCCGGTTGATCGTTCACCCGATCGTAGCGCTGGTGTTCGGACGCTTCGGCGACCTGGGGCGTCTGATCGTTCACCTGGTGGAAGGACCGATCGTGCTTGGCCGATTCGGCGTGCACCTCCGAGTGGCCGTTCTGCTGGACGGTCGCCATCGACGAGGACGAGTACGACGACACGGACGAGCTCGTTGTGACGTGCTTCTGGAGCGTCACGCAGGAGGAACCGGTCAGGTCGACCTGCTGCATCGACTCGGTCGTCGGTAGAGCGGCCGGTTCGGGTAGTGGCGTGGAGCCGAGCTGATCGAGCAGCTGCACGATCGCGACACACTGCGCGTTGCCGGCTTCGTTCTCCGCGTAGCACGTGATCTTGCCGGTCAACTCCGGACGTACCTCGGGGATGGTAAGCACCTGCCGGTCGCCGCTCGTCGACACCAGGAAATCGTGTCCCTGCACCGGCTGATCGTTAAAGAACCAGCGTATCTTCGGCTGCGGCTTCCCGATCACGATGCACTCGAACTTGGTCGGCTCGTGCTGGCGGACGACACGGTCCGCAAACAGCTCCCGGAACGTCGGACACACCTGGGTCTCGGTGAGGAAGGCCGGCGTACTGACGGCCTCGAACTCGGGCGCATTGACCGTTTTCACGATCAGGTTGGAGAAACACTTCGCCTCACCGGACGGGTTGGCCGCCTTCACCGTGTACACGCCCTTATCGTCGGGCAGCACCCGCTCGATGATCAACTTCACCACACCGTCCTCCCGCACGACGCAATGGACGCGCGGCGAGATCGCCACATCCGTCGGGATCTCGCGGTTGTTCACGTACCAGCGGATCGTCGGGCAGGGATCGCCGCTCACCGCACACTCAAACTGCACCCGGTCGCCTTCGTCGGCGAGGATATCACTGAGCAGCCGCTCGAAGCGGGGCGGCGCCCCGACCACCGGCACCACCCGCTCGACCGGCTGCCGGACCGCCGGTTCGGCCGTGTTGAGCGGCGTCACCAGCACCGCGCACTGGCTCGACGCCTCGCCCGCGCTATTTATAGCGACCACCCGGTACTCGCCCGCATCCTCGAGGTACGCCTCGCGGATCACGAGCGAGCAGCGGTCGCCCTGGAACAGCAGCTGAAAGTCGTGCGACTCCTTCACCGGCCGCTCACCGTGGTACCAGATCACTTCCGGCTCCGGCTGGCCGACGATCACGCAGTCCAACCGGACCGGCTTTCCCTCGAACACCGACACATCCCGCAGCGGCAGCTGGACCGCGGGCTTCACTGGCTCCATATCGCTTGCTCCTAGTTCCGAGTCGCTTGTTTCGTTCGGCAGCCGACCCTTCACCACCACATTACACGTGCAGCACTTCTCACCGGCGATATTCTTGGCGGTCAGCGTGTAGACACCAGCATCCTTCAGGAATGCCTCGTCTATGACCAATTGCGCTCGGCCGTTTTCGTAGTGGAACTAAAATGAAGAACGGGACACATTCAGTGGCGAACTCTCGCCGGCTAGGCCCCCAGGGCCATCTCGTCGTCGTGGTCGTCGTTGTTTTGGTGGTAGTAGTAGTGGTCGCAGCGCAGGCCTATGTCGTTGTGTAATATGTTGGTGTTTTCCACCGACCGATCCGTACATACCACACACATGCCCACCATCGTGGGGGGACAAAACCGTTCGGACCGAGCAGCCGAACGGAAGCCGAACAGTGCGGCTAATCCCGCAATGCATAGCGAGAGGGAAATACGTTGGATCATGTCGAACACCGCACCGCACCGACCGCCCCAAGTCCAAATCGTCCGCCTCCGAGCGATGGAAGGGAGTCGGCTTTGAAGTAGCGGGGACACATATTTTTCGAACCGTTTTTCTTTTTTTTTTACAACCACAAACACAAACGCGCGCGCCGAGTTCTGGGACACTTGTTTTCATGTTCGATGCGGGAGAAAGATTTTCAAACCCCTGCCTCCCACCCCGGCGGAGGAAACCCAACACTCCTGTGGTGCCTGGATGGCTGGATGGAGGGATCGAGTTCATTCAACCGACCGGTGCGCTGCGCTCAATTACGCATTTCAGGGCAGGCAGCGTTTGATGTTGGCCATCATTTTTCGCACTCTGGTAGACAAATATTTACGCGGCAAAATGGAAAATTCGGCATGGGATTTTGGTGGCAGCATTAATTTCGGAAGAAAAAAACAAGTGCCAGCCTTAAGAGAGTCAAGGACACGTAAAGGACACTTTGGAGAAAGTGTGTTCTAGGGGATCAATTTTTGCCCAGAAATATAGGATCGAATTTTGAAGTGTTTTGTTTCGGCTATCGGTGTCGATCAGGTGTCGAGGTACCGAGACGATCTCATAACATAGGTTCAAAAACAAACTCTGGAGATCTCGCTAGATATAGTTGCACGGCTGCGCAGTACCGTCGGTCGGTGTCATAACACTTTACGCTTGTATTGGTACCGACCGTACCGACAGTTTGTCACCTCTGGTTTGGGCCTGTATGCACCGACTTACCGATGCGTACGGCTAGAGCATGCGCAACTGTTCCACACACACACACACACACACACACATACACACACACACGCTTACAACACACATAAACACATACACACACACCGTACGCTCCTAGTCCGGTCCGGCACCTCCGGCTACTAGTGCGCGCCACAGAGAGAGGGAGATTTATCTATTTTTAACCATTATAATTAAAATCTACCGAATTGGAACATATCGTGGAATAAGTAACGACAACTAGTCGCCCGCCCGGAGGCACGGTGACACGTACCGAGAGCAATAGGTTGCGCTAGTACGCTAGCGATCAACAACAATCGGACATTGGTGGAGCGATGTCAGGACGAGAGAAGACCGCTGGGAGGAGCGACTACCAAAAACTGCGGACGGGGATCGTCAGTCAGGAATAACTGGCTATATGTACATAGCGCTTACACCTAGCGGGGAGACACACAACACAGCACACACACACACACACACTACACACACGTAAACGTGGGACGTGTAGGACATGAAGAAAGTGGGAACGGAGGGAGTAAACCTAGCGCGGGAAATGTGACGCGAATGCGCTAATTCGTTTGACAACCCGAAACTGGACGACTTCATTGGAAGGCACGGGAAGTCAGGAAGATAGGAAGGAGATCCCAAGGGTATGGTTTCCTATATCACTTGCACTTGCCGTTAAAACTGTGTGTGTTTGCATGTTGTCGCAATGTGAGAAAGAATGTGTGTTTTTTGTGTGGTGTACGGACCATTTTTATGACGCCATTGCTGGAAAGCTACTTTGAACGACCTAAAGAAATCCAATGTACTGCCAGAGTGGTCGCAATGCGACGGTGTACTTACTTTAACCTCACGGTTGGTGAAGTGTTTTCCGTCGTGCGTCCACATCAGCTCCGGTTGCGGTGTGCCGCTGACTTGCGCCTCCAGCCGTATCTTTTGTCCCACGCGCGCCATCACGTTGGACAGCGGCTCCGGGAAGTCGGGAAACTCGGTCGGTTCCAGCGCTGCAGTGAGCGGGATGAGAAGGAAGGGGACAACATAGAGCGGGATTAGAAGAATATCCAGGGGTTTGGCTTAAAAGACCAACAGGTGCGAGCAGCTGATCATATTGAGAGGCCGTTCGTTTCGGTGCTGTGAGCATATTTTCATTCTTCGACACGGCAACACCACCTACGGCGTGTGTATGTGTGTTGAAACGCCGTGTTTCGTGCGTTCTTCGTGCAGCTCCTCAAAAATAGCTCCAACAGTTCGGACCACTTGGGCGTCTCGAACTTCGGTCTCCTCTAAATCCCAGGTTGGACTATGGCATGAGCAGCTTCTAGGAAAGATCAGCACGCGCGATACTCTAGCGGGGGAAAAAAATGGTCCTATTCCCTAACTCGAATCCTCTTAACACCGCACTCGCACTGTCACCGCATCGTTTTACTCCCATTACCGCGCCGCAAACCGGTGCTACGGTGCTGCTAATGGTGTTGCTACAATGTAGGCAAACTCTCCCCGCAAACTGCACCGCCAGTGCGGTTTGCCGATGAGCACGGCTGGCGGAATGCGATCGAGCGTGTAATCTCAAATGAATCCGACAAGAGGATCTGCACGAGAAGCGCACCGAAGGTTCGCGGGGTGTCCACTTAAGCTCAAGGGCCAGAGCCTTTTGCTTGGCGTGCGTACGCGCCTAAGTAGCTACTGCTCCCACCTGTCCTCTTCAATTGAGTGCGGAGAGTTATTGCAAAAGATTAACGCACCATTAGGCTACGACGCGTGTAATTTCTGTGACGGGCGCATCTCTAACGAGGCGAGCGATTTGCGATTAGATGTCTTCCTGACTGAGCGGCTCGTAAGCGTGATCGTTAAGCCAAACATCTTAACGACACTCGATTGAACGTTGCATTTGAGTGGAGCTACTTTGCTGCAGTGTCCAGCTTAGTGTCCACTTTCACTTCAAACCATCGAACGTATTCTATTCTACAGTAAGCGTTTGAAATCAGGAGCCGGTTGGAAACGACGACACAGATATACCAGGCGTCTCCATGACTACATAAAAAAAGTCCCAAATCAATTCACTACCTCCTATCGCGACCATGAAAAGTGGCTTCTATATCTAGTTCACGGCACCGTGCGTATCACTTGCTCCTCCGACACCGAAACGTACTTGCTGCACTCTTTTTGCGCACTGTCCCTATGCAGCGCTTGATCACCGCGAAGCACATCCTCACTCGGCCGCAGTACGCGCAACTGATCGCGCACGGTGGGTGACTCAATCGAAAGTCGATACTTACGCTTGACCGTGAGGAATGCGCTCGTTTCGTCCGAACCGCACTCGTTCACCACCCGGCAGGTGTAGCGCGTCTGATCCTCGAGGTAGACCTGTTCGATGCGCAGCGAGGCCACACCCGATGCCGGATCGTACGACTGGCGGTAGTCGGGCGAACCGTCGATGCACTGCTCGCCCTTGTACCAATGCACGGTCGGGGTCGGTTGTCCTCCGGCTACGACGCAATCGTACTGGAACGGTTGACCCTCCTGGGCGACACCGCCATCGAGGAGGCGCATCGCAAACGTTGGAGCTATTCCACCGGCCGGCTTCGGTGGCGGTGGTGGAGCCTCCGTTACTAGCAGCTTGGCTTTGGTGTCTGCTATGCCGGCTTCGTTCGCCGCACGGCACAGGATGTCCGCGCTGTCCGCGGTGACCGTTTCGTCGATCGCGAGCGTACAGACACCGCTCGCCGGATCGAAGCTGGTCCGGTAGTCCGGATTGCCCTGGACGCTGATGCCGTTCTTGTACCACTCGATCGTTGGGTCCGGCGTGCCGTCAATGACGCACTGCAGCCGAACGCGTTGCCCTTCCTGGACGGACACGTCCGAGAGCGGTTGCACGACCCGCAAACTCGACTGGAGTTGGGTGGTGGAGGAGGTTGTTGTCGTGACGACTTCGTGGATCTGTTCGTGGACCTGCTCCTCGACCGTTTGGATGACGAGAGGGACCTGCGGTTCCTGCAGGTACTGCTCTTCGTCGATCGTCTGGACATCGAAGGACTGCTGTTGGTGGGGTAGCCCCGAGTGCGATGTAGTGGTCGTTATCTGGACGTCCTCTATGACGTTGGTGGCCGCATGTTGCTGCTGCTGCTGCTGCTGCTGGGCAAGTTCCTTCTCACGCTCGAGTTGCTCCAGCCGTTGCTGTTCTTGCTCCTGTTCGCGTTTCAGCTGCTCCAAACGTTGCTGCTCTTGCTCCTGGTCGCGCTTCAGCTGCTCCAACCGACGTTGTTCTTCCTCTTGCTCCCGCTTTAGCTGCTCCAAGCGTCGCTGCTCTTCCTCTTGCTCTCTCTTCAGCTGCTCCAAACGCTGCTGCTCTTGCTCCTGCTCCCGTTGCAGTTGCTCCAACCGTAGTTGCTCCTGCTCCTGTTCTCTCTGAATCTGCTCCAGCCGCTGTTGCTCCTGTTCCTTCTGCAGCTGCTCCAGGCGCTGCTTTTCCTGCTGCAGCTGCTCCAGCCGCTGCTGTTCTTGCTCCCGTTGCAGCTGCTCCTGGCGCTGCTGCTCCTGCTCCCGCAGCAACTGCTCCTGGCGCTGCTGCTCCTCGCGCCGTGCCTGCTGGTCGGCTAGCTCCTTCGACCGTTCGTACACCTCCGACTTGATCTTGTAGAACGTTTGGAAAAGTTTCGTGTTCTCCGTGTAGAGGGTGATCGTTTTATCGCTACCGTACAGCTGCGTGGACAGCGTTGCGATCTTCTTGAGCGCGTCCAGTTGCGAGGTTTCGTGGGTGCGGATCGTATTATCCACCTGTGCGACCAGATCGTTCGCCACGTCCAAATTATTCAGTATCGTCAGCTTGTTGTTGGCGTTGATCAGCTCTGCGTTCAGTGTACGATAGTGTTCTTCAATCTGAAAAAGGCCAAACGTAATCGATACAAAATTAGTCACCAAACTGACTTCAAGTTTCCTCCGTCGCGACGTCAAACGCACCGTGATGATCAGCTCGAAGTATTCGATAGCGATACTGTGCAGTTGACGATGGTCCTCCAGCTTGCGCAGCAAGTCCGTCCATTCGTTGCGAATTTTGTGCGTTTCCGATTCGATGTACGGACTAGTTTCGGGATACTGTCGCACTAGCTCCGTCCCGGAGCTTATAAATGCATCGATTCGTCGCTCGAGATCCTAAAAGAGGTTAGAAAGTGTGTAAGTCTAGAGTCTACCGTTGCCGCCGGCCGGCTATGATCATTTGTCATAGAAACTACTCAATTAATCATTCGTGGGGATGTCCATGATGCATATCCTTCTTCCTACTACGACAGAAAATGTTGCCCTCTCCTCCC